>PVJL010006481.1:66105-91802 GCA_004026885.1 Lyroderma lyra
GCGTGTGCATGTGTGTGTGTGTGTGCGTGTGTGTGTGCATGTGTGCGTGTGTGCGCGTGTGTGTGTGCGTGTGTGTGTGCATGCGTGTGTGTGCCTGTGTGTGTGTGTGTGTGTGCCTGTGTGTGTGTGTGTGTGCCTGTGTGTGTCCCAAGAGCCGTTCTGGGAGGCAGAGGCCAACACAACCTCCGCTGGTTGTACTGGGCAGGGAGCGGCCGGGCTGGGCTTCAGCTCCCTCAGGCCCGCTTAGTGCTGGGGAGGGACTGACGGCCCCACGGTCTGTAGTCGTGGAGGCCGGGCAGACAGGTGCTCCGCCATGCAAGCTTTCACGGAACACCTGAGGAGCCCTCTCTGCTGTCATCCCCTCCCCCACTGCAGAGAGCCTTCCTGATCACTCCCCCACCCCCTGCCCCTGGCAACCACCAGCTTACTTCCTGTCCCTGAGTTTGACTCTCTAAGAACCTCAGGCCTCACACAGGACATGTCCTCATTTCACGTCGCATGATGCCCGCAAGCTTCGCCCACGCTGGAGCACGTGTCGGGTGCCCATCCCTGCTCGGGCTCAGTGATGCCCCGCTGCGTGCACGGGCTGTGTTTCGTCGGACGCACAGGGGAGGTGTGCAGCTCCGTGACGGCGTCGCCTTGGAGAGCTCACTATGGGAGCTCACCCAGCCGAGTGCTCAAAAAGCCACAAGCCCCACGATGCCCAGACACTCGGGCTGAAGCCGCTGAAGGTCAGCGCCAGCTCCCGGGGAGGGAGGGAGGGAGCAGCACACCCATCGAACCTGAAACATCGCCGGACGGAACCGGTGGGGGCACCCCGGCCCTTGGCCACTCTCCGGGGGGAAGGTGAGAGAGCTGGTATGGAGCCGGACACCTGATAAAGACCCCGGTTCTCTGAGTCGCCAGCTAGGTGACCCGAACCTGTCCCCGCATCTGTAACAGAGACATGGCAAGCCCCATTTTTGCTTGTTTTTCATTAGAAATTCTAGAATGAAACAAATGAATAAGGGAGTGTAGGTGCATGTATCTGTGAGTCATTGCCATCACCCTGAGTCCCCTCATTGGTGCTGACATGAGCTATGGCCTGGACATGACAGGATGGGGGGGGGGTAGCTTGTAAGAACTAGGGGCACGTGAAGGAAGGTGAAAGAATTAAGCTAGGGCCCTGGGCCCCACACGTGGCTCAGAAACCCCCAACCAGTGGGTCTGGGTTGTAGAGAGGTTCCCAGGGCTGCTTTGGGACATTCTGGTGACAGCGCTTGGACTCAGCCTTCATGGGGGTGATTCTGTCTGGGCCCCATTTCTGTAGGCAGAAGTAGCAGAGGTCGTTGGGAGTTGGTCCCATGCCAGGCACCCCCAGCACAAAGCATCAGAGCTGAAGTCAGGAAGGCACCATGGCTCTGCCACCCTTGCTCTGAGCAGCCCCTCTGGGCAGGGTTCCTCATGTGCCCGTCTGAAATCATACCTGCTTCCCTGCCCGGTGGGCAGTAAATGCCAGCGTGCTGTTGAAGCTGTGGAGACATGGAGAAACTGTAGCTTCTTTTGTTGCCTTCTGCACTCGTGCAGCTAAAAGACGGGCTGTGTGTCTGCACAAAGTCCTGTAGCCATTCTCCCCAAGTCCGGGTTCGGGGGGCCTGCCCATCCACCCGAGACACTTTGATGTCTGCAGCTTTGGACGTCCAGCATGGCCGTGGAAGCTAAGGGTGCGGGATAGAGTGGCCGTGAGGTCTTATGAGCCCTCTGTCCTTCGGGGGGACCGGTCTGGGTGCCGGGCATCACACCAGCATCTGTGTGGGGGGCTCAGAAGGTGGGGACAGGACGGGAGAGTGGGTGGGACGCATTTGCAGCAGCAGGGCTGTGCTGCCTCGAGGGGGCTCCAGCTCTGGGTGACCTTGTCCTGTCCCCTTGGGCCCGCTCTGGCCTCAGACAGCCCGCTCCATGGAGGAGTGACCCCTTCAGTCCATGGGACCCCCGATGGAGATGGTAGTTGATGGGAAGAATCAGTTTGTGTAGTTCTCATTGGCCACCCTCAAGCGAGCTGTGTGTCGGGGGAAGAGGACATGGGGGGCGGCGGGGAGCTGGTTGGCTGGGTGGAGGCCCGGGCTTCCCCGCTCTTCCTCCGAGAGACCCTCTTAGGCCACTTCACTGTCCTTTCCTGACTTGTTCTCTCCTGGTGCAAAGCCTCAGCGAGCGCGGCCCAACCCCCAGACCTGGGAGCCCCCAGCCTCCTCCTGGTCTCGCCTGGAGGCTGCGGCCCTAATTTGGGGACCCTATGTTCCCGCAGGCGTCCCCGGCCTGCCGGAGCGAGGCCCTGCTGGTGCGCGCGAGGCCCGGTAATTGCCCGCCATTGATCTGCTGATGCTAATTCTGGAGCAGCCGACCCTGCTCTGCGGGAGCGAGTGGCGGGGACGTGGCGCTTGTCAAGGAATGGCCCTGACTGCCGAGGAGCGCTGGGAAGCTGCTGCGCCTGTCCACCCCGCACGGCCCTGCCGGCGTTCTTGGGGAAGACAAGATGGGGAACAAACTGAGGGGTGGGGGGCCCATGCCTCGTCCTGATTGGTTGATGAGGTTGGAGGGCGGGGATCAGGAAGTAGACTGTCCTGCCAGGACCTGCCCCTGCTTTTTCCCATCAGGAGCTGAGGCTTTGGGGGTGACCCAAAAGTGACATTTCAGGCTAGTGTGCCAAGGGAAGTCCCTTCCCGTGGGAAAATAGCTCCCGATGACACATGGGTCACATCTGAGCTGACAGAGCACCTGAGCTGTTGACGTAAGAGAAGCGTGGAAGTAAAGAAGATAATAAAACCCAATTTCAGCACCTTAATGACACGTCTGCAGTCCCATGCGGAGACGTCCCTCGAGCCGGGCTCAACTCCCCAAGAGGAAAGGTTGGGGGACAACGTGGGGGACAATGCTGGGCCTGGAGCCTCAGCTGTTCTGATGACAACTGTCAGATCTCCAGGGAGTTCTTCACAGCCTCCGAGTTGGTTAGCTTATTCGAAAATGGAGATTCCAACCGAACAGGGAAGGTGAGAGAAAGATGTGAGAAAACAGATGGGAAAATGCTTTACAAACCATAAAGCACTAACAAAAATTAGCTGTCACAGTTTTGCTCACTTTTAGTAGCTGCCAGGACGTAGCATTTCCAATCGAGATTTATAGTACAAAGTTTTTCTACCTCTGTCACCGAAGCCACCCTAATCTCGGCCCAGACAGGCAACGAGCGCTCACAGCCAGCTCGCCCAACCCGCGGCCCGCAGGCCGTACGCGGCCCGGGGTGGCTTTGAATGCGGCCCAGCACACACACACACACGCACACACACACACACACGCACACACACACACGCACACACACACACACACACACGCGCACACACACACACACGCACACACATGCACACACACACGCACGCACACACATGCACACGCGCACACACACATGCACACGTGCGCACACACACATGCACACACACGCACACGTGCACACACGCACACGCATACATGCACACACACACGCACACGCATACATGCACACACACGCGCACACGCACGCGCGCACACACACACACGCACACACACACACGGAAACTTTCTCAAAACATCACAGGAATTGTGCCCGGACCTTTTCGTTAGCTCCTCCGCTATCATTAGTGTGAGTGTATTGTACGTGTGGTCCCAGACAGTTCTTCTTCCAGGGTGGCCCAGAGAGGCCACAGGGTCGGACACCGCTGCCCTAGAGGGTTTAAGCAGCTCCCTTCCCCCCCACCCCCGTTCGGTTCCTAAGACCTGGGACACGGGACCTAACCTCCCTTCAGCCTTGTTAGCTCTGAAGTCAAAGTCACTGGAATGAGCGTTGTTATCTCTGCCACCTCTCTCCTCCTCCCCATTTCTTCCCCGTCCTGTACTCAACTTTTTGTTTCTGTGGACCTGCACTTGCCTTCCAGAATCTTCTGTTTCCATCACCCACCCACCCACCGTCGTCATGGTTTTCCATCTTTCCGGGTTTTGGCCGGAGAGAGGTCCGTGTCTTTCCCCCAGGAGAATTCCCAGAGAATTCTCTAGGCCTCTGGGAGCGGGAAAGGATCTCATATATTTTTGGTGCCAGAGATAATCAGATAATTGTGCAAGCTGCAGTAATTTTATCGCTCCTGTGCCTCCCATTTAGTACGAGGGCCCTATAAAAAACAAGTGGGATTTCTCCTTTTCCTCCCCACCTTGTTGTTTTGTTGGGAGTGTCTGGCCTTGGGAATGGGTGCTCTGCAGTGAGGGGGAGGGGCCATGCAGGGGGCAGCAGTCCCGGGGAGGGACTCTGCCAGGAGGACCTCTCTCCTCGGCTCCCCACCGGATGAGGCCCCTCAGGTCTCCAGGGACCAGCTGGCCCGTCTGTATAGCGACTCCTCTAGGCTGCCCCCAGCTCGGTATACCAGGCACTGTGGAGGGACCCTCAGCAAAGACACCAGAGTCTGGGAGGGTGCAGGAGGGCTCATGTGGGACTTGGTGGCAGGAAGAGAGACTTTCCTGTTACACGTTGCAGCTGGGATGCAGGGGACAGGGTTCTGGGGTCCACTGGCCAGGATCCAGGCCTCCTGGCCCCCACTCCCTGCTTAGGACCAGGTCTGGGCACCGTAATTGCCACATACCCTCCACAATGGGGGCTGTGGCACCTGAGGTAAACACCCCAAGGCCTTGTACAAATTCCCTGTGGTTTCCTCTCCTGCCCCAGGGACCTGTAATTGCCCTGGGGTTGCCCAGGACCTCCCCAGCCCTGGGTGCCAGCGTCATCCCTGGCACCCTCCCCACGGCTGCTGGTGCTGGGACCTGTGGAACCAGGGGTGCAGAGGGTGGCTGCAAGGGTGCTGCACTGGTCCTGCCGGGGCCGTGCCTACCCTGCATGGCTGAGACACGGGCCTTGTGCTCACAGGGCCGTGGTGGGGGAAGGTGGTGGTGACAGGAGAGACTTGTGGCAAGAGAGGGGCCGCCATGCCATGTCCCCGGGGCAGAGGGCCTTGGGGAACATGGGATCCTCGTGTCCATTCCCTCTGGTGGAGAGGCACCTCATTGATGAGCCTTGTCATCATCCTTCAAGTGTAATTTTTTTAAATTGCAAAAATCTTACAGAGCTATTAACCTCAAAAGAGTTTAACATATGGCAGACCCAGTCTCCCTCTTACCCTAATTATAAGGCTTGCAGTAATGGGGCTGTCTTTTAAGTTACAGCTGCTGTGCTTTTGGCTTTGCTAACATTACATCCTATTAAAGAGCTACATTAAATGCATGCAAATTGCTGCAGCGACCGTGCTCTCCCGACCAACGAGGGGGACCGATGGCAGCCGAGGTGGCGGTACCAAGGGTCAGCCTCACCCTGCTGCGAGCGCCATAGGATCCATCAATCAAACTCCTTTCATTAATTAACTAATTCATTAAATATCTTTATATATGAAGGCCCAGCCAGGCGGAACATTGTGTTGACAGGGGCGTCCTGTCAGCACTTAGCCCTGCATGCTCCCCTCCTCTCCCTCACAAATTACCTGATGACTAAGAGAGGTCACTCTGCAGGGTCTGCAGGGGACAGAGGCAGCCGCTGTGTGCCCACTCCTGGGGGTGCCCTCCTGGGGCCTCCAGTGCATGACCCCCCTGGGTCTGGCCTCCTCCGGGCATGGTCGTCATGAACTGCTCTGGCTCTGGTGCCTCGGTTCCCCTGGCATCCCAAGAGAACAGGGCGTGGACTGGACCCTACTCATCTGTCACCCCAGCTTCCAACAGATGCTCTAAAATTATGTATGGGCACGCTTTCCTCTGGACAGTCCCCCAGCACCCGGGAGGCCCTCCCTCCCAGTGCTCTTCCGGAAGATCGGTCAATCCAAGGAGGACAGGGGGACAGCCACGTGAGCAGATGGCATCCCTGGGAAGCCACGGTTTAATGGTGGTGTTGGAGGAGGAGCAGGGATCAGGGGAAAGAAACTTGTGAAGTTCAGAGCCGGTAACGACATGGCCGCAATCCTGAGACACGGAAGTGAACTCCTGCAAAGGGAACGTTCTGTGAGGAAGAGGCGCGTTGGACGGAGGGTGGCCCTCCTGAGTTGTTCGTGTACATTTGCAGCTACAGATTCGTTGTATATTCTTATACACACGCGTATATGAGGGCTGTCCAGAAAGTATCCAGCCACGCACCGTGAAAAATAGAGGCATTTATGGCTGGATCTTTTTCTAGACAGTCCTCGTGTATGTGTGTTTGTTGAGCAACTCCTACATAACAACTCCTTCTCTATATTATCTCATTTAATGCTGACATCAATTTTGCCAGGTGGTTATTTTTATTTCTGGGCTGTGGAAGAACAAACAGGCTCGGAGGTGACCTCTCCGGGGTCAGGTGGCAGAGCCAGAATTCAGACTCAGGCGTGTTGGATCCCAAACCGCGTCTACGGAAAACAGTAACCCTGGAGAGAGGTCCGCGGCTGGGCCGCTCTCCTCGGCTGCCTGCTGCGCCCCTTTGTTCACGCTGTCGTCTTGCCTCGCTTCGCAGCCCCCACTGTCAGCACTGTCTTCTCCACGGGGCGGGTGGGTCTCTGCATCTGGGAAGGTGGCGATCACAGTGCACCCCGTGATCAAGGCTGCTTGCTGGCTCTTGACGGTGCTTACATGACGCAGAGGGATTTTTTCACGTGGAGCACCTCCGGCAGACAAACCCAGGGCCGCGCGTCTGCAATGACCAGGGCCTCCAGCCGCTGGGCCCCAGGAGCGGCAGTGGGATGGGCACCTCCGAGCCAGCTCCTGAAGAACACGCCTGTCCCAGGCCCCGGTCCCTGGTAGAGATGCCGTCTCAGAGCAGGATTAAGGGGGTTTGTTCAGGTGTTAGCTATCATGCCTGTTACTCAGTTCATGCACGTTTCTAGTCTGCCCAAAGCCTGGAAATTCCTGGAAACCACACACCCAGATCCTTTCACCCGCCTCTCTCCCCGCCATTGTGCATCTCACTCCCCGTGTCGCCCTTCGGAGACATGGGACTGATGGCCTTCGGCGGTTAGCAGCCGTGGTGTTGGGCACCACGCTCACCCTGGGCCCCCATAGCTTCCTGTGGCCCCCTCTGCTCCCGGGAATGGTTCTGGACTGGGACGTGCTGTGCTAATGGGGGTTAATGGTCACCTCGGAATCAATTTTCCCTCCCAGAAGAAAGTTCTCCCGGCTTAGGCCGCACAGACCGTAATAGTGAAAATGGCTCTCGATTTGAAAAATTGGCACATTGTCGTCCAACAAGGCAATTTTTGAATTGTGCCGTGCAGCTGCGTGCCCCTGGGGGCTCTGCCGCCCGCGTCCCGAAGCCTCGGGAGGGAGAGAGCGCTTGCATCTCTTCTTCCAGCTCATCCAGAACCTGATTTCTTTGTTCACCTCTCTGAGTTCCTCGGAACCCCGGCCTCTCTGCCTTAGCAGCCGCCTGAGCTCTGGGACAAGGAGAGAGGGTCGAGGCTCCCCGCAGAACCCCACTGCTGAGGGCAAAGGGCCTGGGAACGAGGGTCTCCTGAAGGCAGGCTGCAAGGACCCTTGCCCCCATCCAGGTTCTCCCGGCGGTGCCAAAGCTGCGCCTTGGACGGCACCCCGAGAACCCGAGGAGGAGAAGTGTGTGAGCCTGGTGCCAAACACTCGATTCTGAGGAGCTGTGTCTTCTGTGCTGTAAAAGGCAAACCCGCTGTCTTGCTTTTATGTAAACCTGAGGGCAAAGCAGGAGAGGTGTCCTAGGACAGCAGCATGTGAGTGTATTTCAGGTAAGGAAACCGGGGAGCGGCGGGGCTGCAAGGCGGGGCCCCAGTTCCGACCTGAGCCTCCTCCCTGTGCGGATGGGTGAAGGGGCGGTGCCCGAGGGCGCCCACCGGCCGCGGGGAGGGGCTGGCTCCCGCTCTTCTGTGCCCCGGGCTCACTGTGTGGCCCCCTGTTGGAATTCTCTGTCCCGGGGGCCGAGCTCTCTTCTTCCAGCTCATTCCTGCTTCCGTGAGTCCTCGTAATAGCGGCTCCTCTTCGGTGACTCAAGATGAGGACCACGTGATGTGTCCAAATGGCAAATGGGACGAGAGCTAAGCTGGCACCCCTGCACCCCGCTGCTCCGTCCCAGTCCCCTTCCCTCAGCACGTCCTGGGACCACCCCATTTCCTTACGGCCCGCCATGCCAGGCTCGTGTCTGGGGCTGACCGTGAGAGTCACGCAATGCCCTGTCCCGTGTGTCCTGCCTTAGGACCACAGCCGTTTGCCCTCCTCCTAGGCTGACCACACATCCCGTTTGAAAAGGGACAGAACACAATAGGGCTGCCCCATTTCAAACGGGGTGTTGGGTCAGCCTGGTCTCACTGGGCCAAGTTCAAGGCGGCAGTCGGCTGACCAGACGCGCCGTTGTTTCCTGTCCGTTTCAAACGGACTGTCTGCTCGGCCTCCTTCTGTGCTGTCTGCCCTCATCACCTGCAGTGTCCTGCTGACAGTCCTCATTCCCCAAACGTGCCCTGCCCTCGTCCACCTTCCTCACTTGCCTTTGCACATCCAATTATACACTCCCCCCAAAAGTTCCCACCTTCCCCAACCTGTCCCCCTCGTTTACTGTCCCCTGTCACCTGGATAGCTCCTGCTCAGCCTCCGTTCCAGCTGAGACTCCGATTTGGGTCAGGCATGTCCCTGGGGCCCCCGGGGCCCCCTCTCCTCCCCTGCGCTCTCCCTTACCACCCCATATTGCACGGCCTGTTGGCCAGTTGAATCTTCCACCAGAGCGTCAGCTCCAGCAGGGCAGGGTCACGTCCTGGTCCCTCTTTGATTCCCAGCACCCTGAGGACTGCCTGGCTCACGACAGACACTCGGGAGCAGTGGAATGACATAAAACTGACGCTCCCGTGACCATGGCGCATCCCAGGCGCTGCCCCTATCGTGCGCTTTCACGTGTCAGGAGCGACGCCAAGAGCACCGTGCTCGCCCACGTCCGTCCTCGTCTGAATGGAAAGGGGCCGGACGAGGGGCTCATCCCGGCCCGCCGCGCGCTGACGGCCTGACTTTGAACCGATATCACCCTGGTTTCCTCATCTTTGGAGCGAAGGGGAGAGGCGCGGGCAGGCCAGACTTCGCCTCTCAGTTCTTTTTCCCGGGCAAAGAGGGCGTCAGGAGTCAGTCCCCGGGGGCCCCTGGGAATCAGCCCTCAGAACTGAGACAGCCAGGAGACGGAGGGTCAGCTTTCTAGTCTGGGAGCGCGAGGAGGGGGACGCGGCCGCGAGGCTGGGGAGGGCGGCGGGTTGCTGCCCCACGCTGGGGTGGAGCTTCCAACTCGAGAAGCCCGCTGCTAGCTGAGTCATTAGCGCCGGCCTGCTCGCCCTCACCTCGGGCATTGTCTGCTTTCAGTGCAATAGCTTGTTCGGCGGATTCTCCTTCTATAGAAATCCCCCCAAGAGTGAAGTGCTGCATTCAGCCGGGAGAGCGCAGGCCTTTGTGTGCTGATGGCCTGGCCTCGTTGCAACACGTTGGGAGTTGGTTATCAAAGGGGCGGAGAAATTAGAGTGCAGGGCTGAAAAGGGGGGGCCAAGGGGACCCTCTCGTGAGCAGGGCCGAGCACTCAGGCGGCCGAATGGGGGCTGGGAAGCCCCCACGCCGGCCCTCTTGCCTTTTGGCCTTGGTGCTTCTACGGGCAGGCCTGGCTACACCCTGCCAGAGCCCAAACGCAGACCCGGCCAGGACCTGGGGGCAGGAGCAGGGGTGCCCAGCGATGTTGGCACAGCGTGACCCCCTTCTTCCTTCTTTCCTGAGTTAGACGCAGCTGACCGTCCGTCAACCAGAACACAAGCAGCCAGCATGCTCGGGCAATGTTTTGCACCGGTCACCTGGGAGTTTTGCCGGTTGCTTGAGAGGGCCGGGTCCATTTATCCGACATCTATTATACCAGTCCCCGCGGGTGCCCGTTAACTGGGAGTCTGCTGCAGTCGCACAGGCCTGAAGCTCCCACCCCGTGGCTTTATCGGATTCACGTGCAGAGGGCACCAAAGGCTCCAAGGGGCCTTTCAAGTCTCATGGGTACTAGTCAGGGGCTTCGGCACTTCTATCAACCCCATCCCTGTCTGCCTCCTTCCAGCCCCCAGCAAACACAAGCTGGCACTCAGGGTGATTTTCTGGATGCCCCGAATAGCCAGGAATACGGAGCTCCCCAAGTACCAGGCCCTGGGCATGCGTTCGCCCTTCTCTACGGACACGGCTTCTGATGTCCACATTCAGGGGCCAAGTGAGGCCCAGCTGTCAGCTGAGCCCCAGGCAGCGCTGCTGGATTAGTAAGTTCCCGAGGGCCCAGTGTTTTCCTGCAAGAATCCCTCCCTCTGTCCGTCAGTGGGTCTTTCCCTGCACCCGTGTCCCGGGCCCCTCACTGACAGCCTCTTACCCTGCGGGGTCTCAGGGAACCACAGACCTGCCTTTTGTTTGCCCGTTGGCAACAACATCGCAGGTGTCTGTCACTTCCCAAGCTGTAGACCTATTACTACAACCCGTTTGGAGTGGCAGGTATTTTCAAGAATGGTTTGAACGTGCAGCAATGTACACATTCTCATGCATACCAAGACTTGCCTGCCATTTTTGAGGGTTCGCGCCCTCAAAGCATCTCACCTTGACTACACATCTGAATCTTCTGTAAATTCCTGGAGGTCTGGACCTTAAACACGGAGGCTCGGACCTAATTGGTCCAGGCTGGGTCTGCGTGTCCGTGCTTTTTTCCTGAAACACTCCAGGGGAGTCTCATGCAGCCGGGCTCACAGATCATTACCCTGGGGCCCCTTAGGCCCCCTCCCCCAGATTAGGAGCCCCAGCTGTGGACAGCCAAGGGCCATACAGAGAGGGGCATAAGAAGGCAGACACTGGGACTACTCAGGAACGGGTTAGGCGCCATGAGTAGCTTTGTCATTGTGCCCACTGCGTTTAAAATCCTTTCTTCTTTCCTCACCCCTCGAGGGGTGCGTCTTGGTGTTCACTTAAAATAATTTAAGCACACCCCAGTGGGAAGGGAGCCCGGTTGCCTTGATGTGCTTTGTCATTTCAAGGAGCTCAATAAAAATTTAGTTTCACTGTTCACTCAATGCAACTTCCGCACACAGGTCTTATGTTGCAAACCAGATTTCTCTTTTCATCTGGTCACCCCCAGGGACATTCTGTATTTGAAATTCAAACAATATTTGGGCACAGAGAATTTCTCATTATGTGTGGTGGGGCAGGCCCGTGACAGGAGAGCACCGAGGAATGATTGAGTGACATTTCTATTTGCGGGGTTGACTTTTCCACCAGTGGCAGCCGTGCTTTCGGGCTGCCAGGGGACATCAGCTTCCTGGTGTGGCCTGGAAATGCCAGAACTCTGGAAAAAATCATCCGGAGGAGAAGCATGCGAGTGGGCCGAAAGGGATTCGGGGAGACGTCGTGACCGCAAGCCGCTGTCGTGAGCAGCAATGGGTGTGAGAGGGGAAGGGCTCCGTGCGCTGCACCAGGCCCTCCTAGCGAGGAGAGCGCTCGAGTTCTAGATGCTTCAGGAAGAAGGGAGCTCAGAAGTCACCAGCACCTACCTTCTTTGGTAGGTGGGTCCCCTCTAGCATCTCGACTCCGGTCAGACATTTAAACGAGCGCACGAGTTCATTCGTACGTCAGTGAGCACCCACAAGGCCTGGCGCGTGCCCGAGACGGACGGGCACGCCCTGCCCTCACGTAACGTGCCGTTTCCTGGGGCCCGAGCAGCTGCAATGTCGGGGGGACCTGGCAAGTGCTGTGAACGCAGGAAGCCGAGGGCGAGCGCGGGAACCCCACCGGGAATCCGCTGGGAGCCGGCGCTTTCCCCACATTGCTTCTTTTCATCCTTACGACAACTCTCGAAGAAAAGGGCTGTCACCACCCGCTTCTTCCAGGCAAGAAATCGGATTCTCAGAGAGGTGCCATGGTTGTCTCAGGCGGCAGGGCCGTGGGCACGCGTGCGCGTGCCCCCCCAGCGCGCCCCAGGCCCGTGCTCTCACCACTGCAGCCATCGGCTTTCCTCGGCGGAGCTCAGACACAGCAAAGATGCGCGTCTGGCTGGGCTGGGGATGAGCAGGGAGGCAGACGCGGGGGACAGACGATGCACTGACAGCAAAGCCACCGGCCTGGGGTGCCCTGGGGCTGAGGTAAGGCAAAGCAGCAGTGTGGGTTGAGATATCTGGGTGGAGATGGCAATGGGAAGGGCGTTAGAACAGATTTGGGGGCTGAGGCATTAGGATGGGCAGTGGGCTACGTAGTGAGAAGCCCCAAAATGCTTTTGAGGAGATGGAGGGCCTAGGGTGATCAGTGCTCCTCTTGGCGTAGGAGAACGAATGGAGGCTCTGAACCCTGACTCTCTCACCTCCCGGCGGGTTACTGCGTCCCCGCGTGCCTCAGTGCCCCCCTGTGCGAAACGGGAATGGACTGGCACTCAGCTCGTGGAACCGTAAGGGAATAAGTAATGTCTGTGCAATGCTTAGAATAATGCCGTGCGCACAGCCAGTGCTCCCTAACCCTTGGGCGTAGCTTTACCCTTTGGGAATTCCGCGGGTGGCAGGGATTGGAGCCGGGGGAGGCAGAGGCCCGGATGTTAGCGAGGCGGCTGCTGTAATAACCTGAGCAAGAGGCGTCCAAGGGCTGCGCCGTGAGTGGTACCCATGGAACTGCGAGGGGGTGACAAACACGGGGGCCTAAAATCAGAGTCATTCGGCTTCTGATGGGTGATGGGGTGCCTTCAGGAGTCCCCCGAGACCACTGTCAGCTAGAAGAAGCGCAGTGTCAGCCACAGAACTCAGGGCACAGGGAGAAGCCGCAGGCAAGTGGGGCAAGGCGGGAAATTTGGTCTAAAACCGTGTTGAACCGGAGCGAAAAGCAGCGGAGCGGGAGGCGGAGAGGGGTGGGCAGCCCCGCCTCGCCCCCGGCTTGACTGGCAGGGCTGCTCTGCTCCTTGTGCCTCCCGGGTGTGGGGTGGGGGAGGGTCCGCTCCATGCTCCTGTCTGCACTGAGCCCTTTGCGAGCCCCCCACACGCCCTATACGGCTACGTCCCCAAGTGGCAGGGCGTGAGGAGTCTGGGCCCCTGTCACAGCAGGTTGTGTGTCCTGCTGTTGCCCTGGGTGGCGGGGTGGGAGGGGTGGGGGAGCAGAACGCCCAGGCCATGTGGATGAGGAAGGAAGGAAAACCACTGGGGCGGGTCCGGAGAAGAAAACTGGTGAGTCACCAGCTTTGAGGCTTCCGGGGGCTTCCAGAAGCCACAGGAACCCCTTGATGTGGGCTGGGTGCCCTTCCGAACCCCCCAGGGCTGTGTGATGTGTGCACGTGCATTGTAGGGGGTGGGGGTTCCAGCTCACTGCCTGGAAGGGACACAGAGGGCGGCTGGAGGGCTCCAGGCAGTGGGGGTGCTCAGTCTGGATCCCCTCAGCCCTCCCACCCGTCCTCAGGACCACAGTCCTTTGGCCGCACCACTGCCATCGGTTCCGACGGTCCCCTGAGTTCCGCATCAGGGACTCAGACAAGAGGGGGAGTCTTGTAACCAAGTGGCCAGCCTGCTGTCTGTCACCCAGGTGCCCTGCTCTGCAGAGCTGACTGCAGACAAGCCGTGGCGTGTCAGGCCAGGCCTGCCCGGGCGTGGCAGAGGGGGCCACGCGCAGACAGAGTCAATTACCCGGGAAGGTCCCACTTACCCTCCCCGCCGTGTGCAGACCCTGCCCCGGCCTCCTGCACCGGCCGCCTGCTCTGTCCCCGGCTGTGTCTCGTGCCGCCGGTTCCGGGGGCCAGCGCCTGCCCTGGTCAGCTCTAGGGCTGCCCGCTCTGGCTCGGGGCCAGTGGCTTTCCATTTCTCCCTGCAGAGCTCCCAGATCAACAGAAGGGAGGGACAGCCAGAGGCCGCCTCACCGCTCACGCTCACTTGCCCAGTGGCCTCCTGTCCCCTTTGGGGCCGCGCGGTCCCATCCTCCTTGGTCACCTGTCCTAGGACAGCAGGTGGTTGCGATCTGAGCTCTGGAGTCAGACAGACACGGGTTTAAAGCCTGGATCAGCACACGGCTGTGTGATCTGGCACGTGAATTTAGCATCTTTGAACTTCAGTCTCACCACCTGCGCAACGAGAATAATAGTAATAATGCGTCTCTCAGGGGGTTGCAGCGAGGAGCAAAGGAGACAGTGGGTACAGAGGGCCGGGAGCGTCGGGCACAGGCGGGTGCTTAGCTAATATTAGTCCTCCCCCTCCCCCACTCTGCACCCCTCCCTCCTCCTACGTACTCCTGTAAAACCCTCATGTCGGGGCCTTTGTTGCTCTGGTTCCTCCTTTCTGCTGCAGAAACCTGAATCGGGAGAAAACAGCTTCTAGTCCAGGCTGATCTAACAGTTCTCTTCGTTCAGAAGTTAGCCTACAACCGCAACATATATCAGGAAATTAGGGCGTGTGTCCCCCACCAGTTAATTCATGGCTCAAGGGCGTTGGGTTCGTTTAAGTCCTAAGGGCCCTTGGCTTCTTGTGGCTTAGTCACTGAAGACATTTCCTCTATGTCCACCCCGCCCCCCATCGTCCAAATGCTTGCTGTCCGTCAGAAACACCCAAAGCTTCCGTTTAGGGCTCTGTATGTACAAAGTTGTGAGGGGATTTCAGCTTCAAACCGGCGCCCAATGCATAGAAGGCAGAACCCTCAGTCTTTTGGTCATTAAGTCATTCAACAAACACTTACTGAATGTTTCCTGTGTGCCTTGGCAATGCGGATGAAGGCAAATAAAACACAGCCCACGCCTTCAACCAGTGAGCAGCCTGATCGGGGCGGGGTAAGGGAACAGGTCATTCCATGCAATGTTCTAAGTGCCACAGCACAAGCAGGGCACGGTCCCTGGGGGAGAGTGGCCGGCCAGGCTCCGTGGGCGACCCGGGGCGCCGCACGCTGAGGTAGGGTGGGCGGGACAGAGGCTGGAACTGTGGAAGTCCAAGCTCTCCGTCCCGCTCTGCGGGGAGAAGTGGGCCCTAAGAATGGACACGGGCACCAGCCAGCTTTCCCGTTCAGACTCCTTTCTTGCAATCCATCCCCGAGGCCCTCCATCCGGGGACTGTCCTCGATGGCCAGCCGCGGCTCCGTGTGCATCTCAGGTCTGGGGCCGGGGGCCCACCCCTCCCCCATGCCGTGGAGGTAGGGGGTTCGGGGGGCCCGAAGGATCCGGTGAGCAATGCCTGCACCCCAGCACTGTGCTAATTGTGCTAGACAGAGCTGTTTAAATACCACCAGACGAATATTACTCAAATTAAAATGAGGCCTTAAATGTCATTATTTGTGTCATTATTAATAGCCCCTAATTGTGTTCTCTAATCATCATGAAATTATGTTAGTATTAATATTCACGTCAAAGCTGCCTAGGGAACTTGGAAGATTTAAAAAAAAAAATTATACCATATGTCAGTTCCCATGCATGTGAGGCCGACGCCGGGTTCGGTGCCACCGTTCGGGCTGGAGCTGAGACCGCGGCCCCAGCACAGTCCCCGATGGCAGGGGTCCCCTCAATCCCTGCCCCACGAATGTCCCACCCCCGCTCCCAGATCCCCACGCTGGGCAAGACCCCTCGCGGCAGTCGCAGGGCCTGGCCTCACGGAATACTTGGAAGGTGGCCTCGTGCCAGCTGCAGAGTGTGTCCGGACCGGAAGGTGCGTGGGGCCCCGGGTCCCGACCCCGCGCCCCCTCCCTCGGAGCTCTGAGCCCGGCCCGTGTCTCAGCACCGTGATCCAACCCGTGTGGCGACCCCACCTGTCCTCGTACTCGATCTCATCACTGACGCCACCGCAGTGCATTTGGGGTCCTGCCCAACCTGCCCTGCGCGGCTCGGGCAAGTGGTGCCCCAGGAGCACTGGGAGGCTCCCAGGGAGCGTGTGTGCAGTGTAAGGGCGAAGCACGTTCGGCACGTGCACGTGGAGACCCGGAGTTTGGAGGTGCGTGTGGTGCCCATGAAATGGGGACACAGGTGTCTACCGACGTCCTCAGGATGGCTTCGTACCGGAAGGACCAACAGTGTCATTCACGTTAGGGCGACCGGTACTTTGCCCGGTGCTAATCGTGCCCAGGCTTTTAGGGAGAAATGCTGACTCCCAGTTTTGGGGGGCTGTTGGCTCAAACCCTCTTTGAGTTATGCCTCTCCTCGGGTCACATGGGCTTCTAGTTCTGCGTCGCGCTCAGACTGACACAGAACGGACGAGGCAGGGTGGGGACGAGGCAGGCAATGTTGACAATTAGAGTTTCCCTCCGTGGGGGATTGTTGGGGGGCGAGGGCCCTGGCACCCCCAGAGGCATCAGCCTCCTGCTGACATCACTCCCTGGCTCCTCTTCACTGTTTCTACAACATTCCTTTAGGCTGCCTGCTCAACGCCTCAGCCATCCGCTAATGGAGTCCACGTGACCGCATGTGTCAGACAAATCTGGGGCAAATGCCTCACTCTCTTCCCAGAACCCTTGGAATTCTCTGGAACGGAGAATATTCAAATGCCTTCCTTGGTGAAATAGCAGGCTTCCAACCCCCCAAATATTATGACTTGAGTTAAATATAACCCAGAGCATGAAAATAACGGCACATCACGGGGATGGGAGAAGCCGTGGAGTGAGCAGCTCTCACACACACTGCTGGGATCTGTCACCCTGGGCGGGGCAGGGTGTGCACAGGCCCACAGCCACGGGGCACGAAGCCCACGGGGACACGCAGCGGCCCCGGTGCGTTCTGGCTGGCGAGCAGCTGCGTGAGCCGGGACGGCCATGGACAGGCTGGCTTCTGCATGTGTTGTCTTTTCTAATCAGATGTGGCGTCGCTTAAAGGGTGGAACTGTCTTAACTGTGTTGTGGAGAGTGAGACGTGCTACTTCCTCGCTGTGACGGGGACACTCAGCGACGCCGGTGTGTTGCTGATGCTCCGATCTGAGCCGGAGGGCTGACCGCAGGCGCCCCTCGGCCCCGGGGTACCTTCCAAAATCATCCAGAAGAAGCCGTCATCTTCGGAAGGGGCCGGTGGCTCTCAGTCCTTCTGGGGTTTCTCTTGTGACCCCCAAGTGTAGGCGTGTGGTGGAAAGTCCTCTTGAAAGTCTGAATTCCAAATGTGAGGGTTACAGGCGTGGTTGGCCTTGGGCTGGGTTTGAACCCGTGAACCTGGACGGCAAGAGTTGAATAGGCTCCTCCCAGCACCGTTCCACCCCTGGGGCCCCCAGCAACGTGGGGCTGCATGGCTGCTCCCCTCTGCTCTGCTTTGGGCCAGGCAGCAAACGGTTCAGTCCCGAGGAAAAACAGTTAGATCGTCTCCGTGTCAGCAGAGTGAACGCCGTGTACGCGTAGGGGATTCAGAGCCCGTGTAATCGGCTCCCACTGCCTCCTGGAGCCCCATGATGCACGTAGGGCACACAGTTACCCCCCACTTTATAGAGGAGAAAACTGAGTCTCAGCACAGGTGTCGGCCAAAGGCCAGATGGCTCACAAGTGATGGGAGTGGCGCTGACCCCGAGCCTGCCGATTGCGGGCGCCTGCCTTGGGGACGCCACGCTCGCGTCTCCACCCCGCCGGAGGCTGCCTGGCAATTCTGGGGACAGTCATGGGGCTGGCTAGATGGTGACTGCTGTGAAGACGGCAGCAACAGTATCACTGAGCTCCCCGCCCTTCCCCAAATCTCTTTTTGTTTTCAGTTACATCTCAGGGGTGGAGGAGATGAAGTCCAGAGGGAGGTGTGGGAGGTGTGAAAGAAGGCGGTGGGAAGGCTGTCACCCTCTGTGCTTTTGCTCCCTACCCCCCTTCCTCAAAGACGTGTCAGCAGGAAGGCCCCCCACGCCCCCCGAGTCTGAAAACAAAACCCACAGGGCACGTCCCCTCCCTCGTGCCCCCGGCCCTTCGCCCATGCAGGCCCCGGGATGCCTGGTCTGAGAGAGGCCTTGGCGGGGGAGGAGGGTCCCTGCCTCACTCCTGCTGTGAGGGTCTCGGGAGAGGGAGAGGGGACGACACCTGCCCAGGACTCGCGCTCCTGCGTCAGGAAAACAGGCAAGCGCTGATCTGCGGGGACCCACAAAGTACACGTGATCCCCCACCCCGTCTCCTCCATCCCAGCGCCCCGGGTCCAGCCTTCCAGTGCCCCCTACCCCTTCCTGCACCCCCACCTTCCGCTCTACAAAGCCCCAGCTAGAAGTTGACAAAGCTGACTGGCTGCTTAATGTGCTACAGGTGTTGTTGCTAGGCAACCACCCCACTCGGCAGCTCAGACTGTCAGCGCAGATCAAACCCCTGGTAGCACTTAACCCCGTAACTGCTTAACGCAAACGCTGATCACCTGCCCCCCAAAACCGGCACGTCTCTACACCACGGTCCAGGGGCAGGAGGGTGGGTGATCAGCACCCTGGCCCCTTCCACCAACCCGCCCCGCCCCGAGGCTCGAGTCGGGCCTCCCCGAGCAGGGCGCGGGGGCCTCTGGCGTGGGAGCGCCCGTCCTGCCTGCGGCCACCCGGCCACCCCACCTCCCTGGACCGGAGTCCCTGAGTCACCAGCAGGGCTGACTGTTGCCTCCTCTGTGAGAAGGCGGTGGCAGAGATGTTCCTGCATTTGAAACGGCTCTCGGGTGAGCACTCTTGACCTAAAGCATCACAGTTATGAATGGAATTCATTTCTCTCATGTTTGTGCTCAGTTGAGCTGGGAACGCTCAGCTCACCGGGTTTTGACGATTCTTCTAACACTTGGGCATTGTGACGCCCCCTTCTGCGCCCGCCCAGGGGTGGCTGGCGCTGCCTTGGCCCTGCCGGGGAGCTGCAGACTCCCAAGGCCCCTAGGCGTGGCGGATCATCCCGAGGCCCCTAGGCGTGGCGGATCGGCCCGAGGCCCCTAGGCGTGGCGGATCGGCCCGAGGCCCCTAGGCGTGGCGGATCGTCCCGAGGCCCCTAGGCGTGGCGGATCGGCCCGAGGCCCCTAGGCGTGGCGGATCGGCCCGAGGCCCCTAGGCGTGGCAGATCGTCCAGGGAGCTGGCCCGTGCTTGGGTCGGCCTCCGCCTCTCAGACTGACCGCGCTGCCCAGCCCGCGCGGGGGCCTCAGCACGTGCTGGCGAATGCACGAACACAACCGCGTTTTGGGTTCCCTCCTTCCAAACCGCCATCCGCTGGGCAGGGCCGAGGGACTGGGCAGGGCCAGAGCCAACTCCCCATTCCTTCCTCCTCCTCTCACAAGGCCAAATCTGCCCGTAGGAAGCCCCCATGCCACCGAGTGCCCTTTCTGAGGGGGAGGTGACAAGCCGGTCGGCCCCGACTGTGGGGGGCGCTGGTCTAGGTCCGCGGCGCTGTGGGCGTGGGGACTGTCATCCATTCCCCCAGCAGCTTCTGTCTCTGAGTCAGGCTGGGCACGTGCCCCCTGGTGCCAGAACACGGGAGGGAGTTCCAAGGTGGAAGCGTCAGTTGACCGGTCCCCCATCTCATCCCGCAGCGGCTGGGGAGCAGACAGCTCCCCCTCCCGCCAAGCCTTTCCGCTCGTTATTGAGGAGCAAATCGGCCCACCCCAGAGCCCCAGGGCCGGGGAGCGCCGTGCTCCCTGCGGACGGAGCGTGCGGGCACAGCTCCCGGGCTGACGTGCGTGGGCCCAGCGACCCTCCGGCCCCGCTCGCGCACGTAAAGGCGAACGTCCCTTCCCGCGTGCGGAAGCCTGAGACTCGGAGAGGCGGGCTCCCTTGCTCAGCTTGCACGTGGAGCAGGAAAGAGGCACCGCGGGCCTCGGAAGCCACCCCCACCCCCCGGAGGGCTCAGAGAGGCTCAGCCGGTGAGTGTGGGGACAGGGACCTGAATGCTCTGAAGTCGTTTTCCTGTCCCATCCTCTCCGTCACACGGTGCTTCGGGGCCATCCGGCAGTTCCTGGTTGGTGGCGCCTCCTTAGCGGTGAGAGCTCGGCGTGCCCGGCCCGGGGGAGGCGCGGGGACCGGGGAGCAGCACGGACTGCATGCTGGACTGCGGCATCCTGAAGGGAGGCGCCCCGGCCCGTCTGGTTTCCGCGTCCTTGGAAGGCCCGCAGTGACACACGGAGAGAGAGAGAAGAGGAGGAAGAAGGGAGAGAAAAGGTGATAAAGGAAGACAGAGAGAGGGGGGCGGGGAGGGGGGAGAAGGGCCGGAGAGGAGAGAGAGGAGCACGCGTGTGCACACGCTCGCACGCAGGCGGGTCCCCAGCTCCCGGCTGTGACTGGGGCGTGGGGACTGCCTCGGCCTTGGGCTAAGCCGCTCTTGCCAGCTGGTGGCAGTAAGAGCTGGGAGTGCCGGTTCCACCGTTCCCGGTGACGGGATTGGGAACATCACCGTGGCCCTGGCCCCTTCCCACTGGGCCCGATGGGTCACGGAAGGATCCAGTCGGGACACTAAATGGGGCGGACAGAGATGGCATGTTTGCTTGTGAGGGGGACAGGGAGGGGCTGGGGCTCACCCCGCGAGGTTAACACTTTCGTGCAAGTGGTTTCTCCATAAACTATTAATAATGTTCCTATAATTGATACTTCAGGGCAATAACCTCTGACAAAACGGCCCTGATTAGCAGATAATTGAGTGTGTTGGATTGTGTCCTGAGAGAGTCCAACGCCAGGCAAGGCCCATTAGCCCATCATAATGACCCCTTTTGTCAGGTATTAGTGTCATTAAGAGCCTGCTCTCTGAAATCAGTCCCTTTATTTAACTCTTTTCCCTAATTATATGGATCATTTTACAAATCAAAGCAAATGTTTGCATACAGCCCTGGTCACGCAGTGGAGTGAGGTGCCCGAGGAGCAGGCCGGAGCTCTCTGCGTGGCGACTCCTTGGGGAGGAGACGCCTGTGGCTGCTGGGAGCCTTCCAGAACACCGTTTGCACAAGGACACACCCTGTGAGCTCAGGTGCCTGCACGGGGCAACATCTAGGGAGGAGAGCTGTCAGCACCGGTGCCCCCAGAGCCATCCCGGCCCAACATCTAGCCTCCTCGACACAGGCTAGCTCCATCCCTGACACGGGGAGCCCTAGGACGGGACAGGTCAGCGCCCGAGTCCAGTGACGGGGCCCCCGGGTGACACGGAGCGCCGGAGTCCATGATCGGGGCCAATGGGGATGCGGCGTCTCCAGGAGGGGCCGGACCCTCCCGATCTGGGGAAATGCAGCCTCTGCAGCCACGTGTCCGTCCATGGAGCTGGGGGCCAGGTGAGCAGCAAGTGCTTCTGGGACCCTCGAAGACTTAGGGCATGATGAGCCCCCAGGCCACACGCAGAGAACTTGACAGGACAGGAAGCTCCAGGGACAGAACTCTGCTGCTGGCCGAGGCTCCCCAGCGCTTTCTCCCTCATTAAAAGCAGGCGTTTTCCCCATTTATTTGAATCCAGTCACTGCCTGTCACCTTCCCATCTGTCCTCGCTGCTCCGCACAGAGCTTTGCATCCCAGGGCCGTGAATCAGAACGAGGCCGCGGTCTCGGCCAGGACTCGCTTAGAGACGGGGGCCCGACGGCTTGTTGGCAGGTAAGAGGGGGTGTTTTCACACCAGCGGGAACGCGGAAGGGGCATCACCTGTGACAACAGAGGCCCCGAGGTTGCTGAGCTGGGGCTGATTTATGTGTTTGGCAAAGTGATGGGTGAGTTTCCAGAGGCGAGTTAGGAGCCGCTGTGGGTCCTGGGGCCCCCGGGGTGTCTGGGCCGTGTCCCCTCCTGCAGAGCGTGCTCCCTGACCTCACTTCCCCTGGGTCAACCGCAGGGCAGCCTGTGCGCGCACGATTCGCACCCGGCCTGGTGGAATTCCCGGCCTTGGCCTTGGGTCCTGGGGAGCTGCCAGCCATGCAGAAAGACAGCCGGGGTTTTGCCGAGGAAGCAGAATTTTGGTGGTAGTGTGTGACATTCTCCTCTCAGAAATAATACCTTTCATTTAAGGTAGGAGAGGAAGTTTGACATCCCGTGGAAATACGATTTTCAGCCCTGTTCTGCCTGGGGCTGACTTTTTCTGCAGGGCCTCGCCGCTGAAGCCGGGAACGAGAGCTCCTCAGCTGCAGGCTGCGTGGTGGGGTGCGGGGCACGGGACACTGGGAGTGGTGGGGTGAGGGACACACGGGACACCTCCAGGAGTGGGCCTGACTTGGGGACTCTACTGTCTGGCTGCAGGTCTCCTGGGATCCAGCTCTGCTAGAAGCCCAGGGAATGCTTCTTCCAGGGACAATGAACGGACACCTTACCGACCACATGCAGTAGAGTGACATGATGTATGTCTAGACAAATAAACGAACAGCTACCCTATGTTATGGCAATTTCCAAGTGGTGACTTGGAATGCTGTGTCTCTCCAGCCCACAGAACGGTCCTAAACCGTATGCTGCTCAGGTTGCAGCGTGGGCACTGCGTGTGCACGGCTGAGCAGCACTCAGAAGCTGTTCTGCGGGGGCTCAGTCCTCTGGGGTGTGGGTGCACGCATACACGTACATCAGGGGCCTGGGGGGTGTGGGTACACGCACACATGTACATCAGGGGCCTGGGGGGTATGGGTGTACGCACACACGTACATCAGGGTCCTGGGGGGTAGGTGCATGCACACACGTACCTCGGGGTCCTATAGGGGGTGCACACATATATGTACATCAGGGTTCTGTAGGGGGGTGCACACACACAAGTACATCAGGGTCCTGTAGGGGGTGCACACATATATGTACATCAGGGTTCTGTAGGGGGGTGCATGCACACACGTACATCAGGGTTCTGTAGGGGGGTGCACACATACAAGTACATCAGGGTCCTGTAGGGGGGTGCATGCACACACGTACATCAGGGTCCTGTAGGGGGTTCATGCACACACGTACATCAGGGTCCTGTAGGGGGGTGCACACATACAAGTACATCAGGGTCCTGTAGGGGGGTGCATGCACACACGTACATCAGGGTCCTGTAGGGGGGTGCATGCACACATGTACATCAGGGTCCTATGGGGGGTGCACGCACACACGTGCATCAGCCCGTTGGGTGGACACTGTGGTGCAGGTGTGGGCCATGTGTGATTTGACAGCACGGGGAGAGACCTGCCTACCCCGCTGGCCGAGAAGGGACGGCTCTCCTATAGGTGTGATACTTAGGCTGAGATTTAGGAGTTTGCCTGATAGAGCAATGAAATAAAGCACATCACAACGGGGACAGCTGCAATTTCTTAAGGACTCTGGTACAATAATCCTAATACCTCACCTTAAGGGGCAGTTACTCGGCGCCCAAACCCTCTGCATAGCTGCCCCCGTGCGATGCTCACAGCAGCCCTGTGAGAGCTGTGCTTCGGGCCCCTGCCTTGGCAGCTAAGGAAATGGAGGTGTCCCGCGAAAGTGTGGGGGGTTACGTGCTCTGCTGTGGCCTCGCACACGTCGGAAGGGTTGGGCATGAAGGCCCCAGGTCCGACTCCAGAAGCCGGAGCGCATCCTGCTTCGCCCGCCATGCTGGCTTCCTCGGTGACAGCCGTGCAGCCGTGCAGTGCATGTACACAAACGCACTGGCGCCTCACGGCAGCCCCGGGGGACAGGCAGCCCTCACCTTCATCTTGGGTGAGAAGTGGGGGTGCCACGCGGCGGTCTGTGGTATGAAGGGGTAGAAGAGGCTGGGCACGCTGGGAAAGTTTCCGAGGGGGCTCGTGTGGTTTCCTACAGCCCCTCACCCCTGCCACCCTGGTTTCTCAGATCAGTGGCTCTAAGTGTCGAGCTCTTTGTGGTCAGAATGCAGAGTTTGGGGTGAAAAGGGGAAGGAAGTGAGGTCGGCAGTGGGATGGATCATAGTTCTCCTGCGCACCCGCTGGGTTACATGGGAAAGCGGGGTGCAGATGGCATTAGGCTTGTGAGTCCGTTGACCTTGAGATGGGCAGGTTATCCCAGTTTGTCTGGATAGGTCCTGTAAGATCACGGGGTCCTTCTAAGTGGCACGGGAAGGCACAAGAGCCCCCAGAAGCCTGGGGAGGACTCAGCCTGACGTTGCTGACTCTGAAGTTGGAGGAAGACATGCAAGTGGTCTCTAGAATCTGGGGAGGAAGGAGGGGTGAACGGTCAGAAACAACCGGAGACCCCAGAGGATGGAGACGCCCGAGAGTGTGCACGAGGCTGAGTCAGCTGCAAGCCGCCGGTGGTCTTGGGGGAACAGGGCCCCTGGCGTGTGGGGTGCACGTGTGGGCAGGGTGCTGGGGGAGACCCCCCAGGCTGGGTTGAAGTAAGGAGATGGAGGAGGGATTTGCACACGAGCCTTTAGGGGCAACATGGTTCCAAGGGGAGGAAATAGAGGGATAGCTGGAGGTAGGTGCGGGCCCATCGAAGGTTTTGATTCCAATGTCGTCCATACTCATCTCCTTCTCAGTTAAACTCGGGCCTTGCATCCCCTCATCCCCCAGTGCTGCCCCCTTCTACGGTGCTTGGCACACGCCTCGTCCTGCTGTGACACAGCCTGGGCGTCGCCCCCACGTCCTCTGCGCTGGCTCCGAGGGGATGGAGTCCCAGGGGCTGCGCAGTTCACACCTGACAAGCCCTGGATCGTACTGTACATGACCTCCAAAGGAGCGTCCATTTCTTCAGGTGAGGACAGGGAGCTCGTCGGATGCACCCCTGCTGCCTCGGTCACGACAGGCGTGCACCGAATCCTGGCTGATGGGTTGGCTGAGTCAGTAGGTAGAAAACTCAAAGATGACGGCACCTGGGCCCCACCGGGGTGCTCCCTCACGGGCGGCGTGTGCTCCCTCACGGGCATGCAGGAGGAGGAGGTGCGCTGGGCGTGTCACCGTGAGCCCTAAAGTCTCCGTTTTCTCTGTTCCTCCTGCAAATGACCTCCCTCGTTATGGAAAACGTCCACCTGATGCTGAGCCATGCTCGTACGTGCAAGAATGAGAAATGGCCCAGCCAGGAGCACCCAGGAGCACCTGGGGAGTGTCATGACTAGGGGTCGGTGGGGAGGAAGGGACAGGGGGAAAGGGAGAGGATTTAGGAGCATCGGTCCCATTGTGAACCATGAAACACATGCATCTAATCCCACCAACTTCTGCCACCATCGCCAACCTCAGCCTCTCTGCTCCAGCCAGTGACAGACATTAGCTGCAGGTGAAGAGGCTGGGGAGGCCTCACACTACCTGGTGGGGAAGCACCTGGGCGGTGTGGTGCAGACACGGCAGACGCGTTAGCTGGGTTGTGACCCAGCTCTTCCTGGTCCCAGCTTACTGAGTCCCTTACAGAGGGCTACTCCTCTGGGCCTCAGCTCCCTCCACTGCACAGAGAGAGAATTTGATTCGTGGTTTGCACCTGGACTGTCCACTGTGACAGCCAATAGCAACAGATGGCATTCGCATTTAAATCCATTGACATGAAATGAAATGAAAAATCCAGCTCCCCAGTCACACTAGCCACAGTTCAAGTGCTCAATGGCCCCACGTGGCCCACGGCTACCGTGTCAGACAGTGTAGATTCAGCGCATCTACTCAGCACAGAAGTTCTGTTGCACCGGGCTCAGCGATGTCCCTACAATGCTGCCGCTGCCTCATTCTGTCATTGTCCAGTGGTGAGAGTCCTGTCCTTTGCCCTCTCGAGTTTCCTCCTCCCAGCAGCTGCGCTCGGTATCCCCCGCCACCCCATGCACAGCACACGGAGCACACGCAGCACACAGAGCACACGCAGCACATGCAGCACACGCAGCACACGCAGCACACGCAGCACACGGAGCACACGCAGCACACAGAGCACACGGAGCACACGCAGCACAC
>PVJL010006482.1:0-91437 GCA_004026885.1 Lyroderma lyra
CCATCTTTCCTGTGTTGTGCCCGCCCCCACACGGCCAATTCTGAACCTGACTGGTCTGCTGAGCTTTACTCATTTTATCCTGCTGACTCACTGGGACCCCACCCCACCCAACTCTGCCAGTGCCGGAGGCACTTTCTCCATCCAGTGAGCAGCCAGCCCCACCAGCTTTGTAGTCTTCCTTGGAAAACTATTTCAGTCTGCAGGCCCTGGGTGGGCCACGACTGGCACTGGTGTGCTCTGAGACTTTTGCTGAGTAGCTCCAGACACAGCACTGGCATCAAACCAGAATCTATAGGAACACCCAGCACAGGCGATCAGGGAGACAGTGACAGGACCCTTCAGGGGCCATCCAGCAATACTGGGAGATATAGCAGATCTACTTAATACATAGAAATAAATACAGACAGGTATCCAAAATGAGAAAATAAAAAAATACCTCTCAAATAAAAGAACAGCAGAAAATTCCAGAAGAAGAACTAAACAACATCAAGTCAAGCAACCTGTCAGATACAGAGCTCAAAACGATAATTATAAGGATGCTTAAGGAACTTAGGGGTAACTTCAATAGAGAAACAGCAAAGATAAAGAAGGACATAGAAACCATAAAAAAGGACCAGTCAGAAATGAAGAATACAATAACTGAAATTCAGAATGCAATAGAAGGAATCACCAGCAGACTAGATGGAGTATAGGATTGAATCAGTGAATTGGAAGACAACGTAGCAGAAAACATCCAGTCAGAACAGCAAAAAGAAAAAAGAATCCAAAAATAAATGAGGATAGTTTAAGGGGCCTCTGGGACAACATCAAGCGCAACAACATTTGCATCATAGGGATATCAGAAGGAGAAGTGAGAAAGCAAGGAATTGAGAACCTATTTGAAGAAATAATGACTGAAAAATTCCCTAACCTAATGTAGAAAACAGGCATACAAGTCCGGAAAGCACAGAGAGTCCCAAACAAGATAAACCCAAACAGGCCCACACCAAGACACATTATAATTAAAATGACAAAGATTAAAGACAAAAAGAGTTTATTAAAAGCAGCAAGAGAAAAGCAATTAGTTACGTATAAGGGAGATCCCACAAGACTGTCAGCTGATTTCTCAACAGAAACTTTTCAGGCCAGAAGGGAATGGCAGAAAATATTCAACATGATGAAAAGCAAGGACCTACCACCAACATTATTCTACCAGCAAGGCTGTCATTCAGAATCGAAGGACAAATAAAGAGCTTCCCGGACAAAAAAAAAGTAAATGAGTTCATCACCACCAAACCACTATTACAAGGAAAGTTAGAGGGACTGCTTTAAGATGGGAAAGGAAAGCAAAATTATGAACAATAAAATGACAATAGGCACACATCAGCAATTACCTTCAATTTAAATGGATTAAAAGCTCCAATCAAAGGCACGAAGGGTACCGCACTGAGTGAAGTGTCAAACAGAGGGAGACAGATGCAAGTTCACTTCACTTACAGGTGAAATCCAAAGAAGAGAATAAACAAGTGGGGCAGGACCGGATTCACAGATACAGAAAACATTTGGTTTGTTACCAGACGGGAGGGGGTTTGGGGGAGGGGTGAAATAAGGGGAAGGGAGGGGAAGTTCAGTTTGTGGGTTACAAAGTAACAGTCATGGGGATATAGGGTGTAACACGGGGATACAGGGTGTAACACGGGGACACAGTCAATAATGTTGCAGTAACTCTGGGTGGCATCAGATGGGCTCTAGATTTGTTGGGGTGATGGGAGGAGGGTGGGAGGGGCGGGACACAAAGGGAAAGAAATCAAGAAGTAGAAATTCATAGTCACAGGGACGTGAAGTGCAGCACAGGGCATATAGTCAGTAACACTGTAATAACTACATAGGGTGTCAGATGGGAACCAGATGTATCAGAATAAGGATTTTGTAAGTTATATAAATCTCCCATCACTGTGCTATACACCTGAAATCAATATAATATTGTATGTCAAATGTAATTGAAAAGTACAAATAAATGAGGAAAAAAAGAAAAATAAGAAAAAAGTAATAAATAATTTTGTCTATACACTGCCGAATGTGGTTGTGGACCCCACCGTGTGATGGCTGCGATGGGAGACGCTGGGTCCTGTGGGCCCGTGCGTGGTCCATGCCCAGCACCAGGTGTGGGACTTTGGGTTGGAAACCCTCCTCATCTGTAAAATAAGATCGTTACATCTGTCCATAACTCATATTTTTTTCCTATAACTTTCATTTTCGAGAGAATTTTTTGGGGTCTTTCCTTAATGCATTTTAATTCATTTTATTTGGTTGACTAGAGGGGCTTCATGCTTTTCATATGTTTTTGTTTGTTTTGCTGATTGTAAAAGTAATACAGGTCCACTATCCTAGGTTCCCAAAACCTCGGGGCCAGATACATTTTGTTAGCCAGATTTTTTTCAGATCTGAGATGCGTTTTGTTACACTGAATAGCAACAACCACGTTACTATTTCTTCAGCGACGTGTGGATATTCACACCGCCTAAGATCACTAATGCCCTCGTAGAAACTCAGAGGGTTCCAGATTTGTTGTCAATGGACTTTGTGGATTTTAGAATTGTGGGTGAAAGATTATAAACGGGATATGCACATGGTCAGGGGGAGAAATTTGGAAAAATACAGTATTCAAATAAAAACAATTACATTAACGAGATAATTACTGAAATTCCCACATACCTTTCCTAATCCACCTGTGATGTGTGTGTGTGGTAATATTGCTGAATAGGTCAGTGGTTCTCAGTCAGAGGTGATTTTGTCTTCCAAGGGACATCTGGAGACATTTTGGTTGTCACAACTGGGTTGGGGGAGGGATACTATTACACTGACATCTAGCAAGCAGAGGACAGGGGTGCTGCTAAACATTCTTCAATGTACAGGACGACGCCCACAACAAAGGTTTATCCGACCCCAAATGTCAATATACCACGACTGAGAAACCCAGGTCTAGGTCCTGGGCATACAGCAATGAACAAAACAATAAAAAATTCATTTGCTTACTAAGCATCTCTAAAGTACACACGTTAATAATATTGGATATATAAACACAAATACCTGCTTTACAAATTTGGTATTACTCAGTATATAGTTTTTTTACTTAATATTGCTTCGTGAACATTTTACAATATTATCAAAAATTCTTCAAACACATGATTTTTATGCCTGCAAAACCTTCCTTCACAAAAATGTGAAATTATTTTGTTAGCAGTTCTTTTATATTAAAATTGATCACCCCCACTTTTTCCATGTTATTTAATATAATACTGTGATGAACATCCTTACACTCACATCATTGGTGGCACATCTGATTATTTCATTAGATTCTAAGGCCTGGGGTTCATTGTAGAAGTGAGGTGATTAGGTCAGAGGGTATATACACTTAAAAATATCCTCGGTGTACATGATGAAATTGCTTTGCAAAAAGATTGTCCCAAGTTTTATTTGGTGTGGGAGTTAACATTTAAAAATCTGGAGTCATATGGTATTGAATAACAAACATAGTTACTTCAGGCTACCAATAACCCATCTAGAAAATTCTGGTGACTGGAAGAGGCCTTCAGAAAGAGCAGGGTATGCTGGGTTCAAATTCAACTTGCCACCTGAACCTGAATGGACTGGGTACGTTTCCTCTCAGACAGTCCCATGGTACTCACTGTATTTTAATCACCCCAGAATGCAAACGGATTGAATACAGTTCAAAGACCGGGTAACAAAACATCATTAAGAAGCGACTGACTTGTGGGAAAAGATGCGAAGAGCTCAAAGTCTGAAAGCTGTGTGGCAGAAAACCCTGGAAGGGGGTGATCACCGTTTCCAGTAAATAAAAGGCTGGAAGAGGAACTTCTTGGGGGGTATTGGTGGCAGGGGTTCAAAAAGTGATGAACAATGAGGATTCCAGAGGGAAATCTCGAGGGGAAGCTTCCGTGTGGCTCTGTGAGAATAATCGGTGGAGGAAATGCTAGAATTCCTTTTAAAGAGTCAGTAGGTGAAACAGCGAGGGAAGCGCAGGCCGATCAGATCATGTGACTTTGTTTCCCAGCAGGTCTTGTGTGGAAACCTAACAGACGGTCAGGCTGGCCCCTCCCAGCGGTGAGCCAGCACAACCCTCAGTGGAGAAGCTTCACTGGAAGCGAAGAGAATTCACATTTTCTCTTTATCTGGGGCTAACGGGCAACAACAACAAACGCATCGTTTAGAGGAGGGATGAACCCACTTTTTCTATAGAGATGTGCGGCCTCCAGGCTCTATGTCAACTGCTCAGCTCTGCCTTTGGGGCTGCAAGCAGTCATAGGCCATACGTAAATAATGCACATAGCTGTGTTCCAATAAAACTTTATGTATAAAAACAGACAGTGCCCTACGAGTGTGGTTTGCTGAGCCTTGATCTAGGGAAGTAGGAAAGAGGCTATGTAAATCATGGGGCGGTTCTGAGCGGTCCAGGTTCAAATCTCATCTCTACCCGTAACTGGCAGGGTAACCCCAGGCAAGTTAATTAAACTTCTCAACATCACTTGACTCTAAAAAGGGGTTAATCAGAGTACTACCTTGTGAATTTGCTCTCAGAATCAACAGGGACCACGCCTAAACAACAACTAGTGCAGGCCCAGGAACACAGACGAACCGTGCTAAGAGAGGGGTAAGGAAAGAATGCAGGTTTGGCTCCGGGTCTTGGCCCATGGCATGTGAGTTCGGGCGTGAACTCCTGACGTTCAAGGACTGCATCATAGCTAACAGGTGTCCTAGTGCCTCTGCCTCCGCACAGACTGGGGTATGGTCTTGTAGGGTCTCTACCTGTAGAAGTGGGGGAAATTTGGGTGACCTGGGTGTAGGCGGGGGCAGGGCAGAGAGGGAGGCGGGACAAGGCAGTGGGAGGAGCTAAGCAGAGGTTTTCTGGTGGGAGCTGAGCGTGAGCCTGGTCCTGTGGGCGTCTCTGGAGCTCATATTGCACTGGTCTCCCCCGGAAGCAAAGAGGCTGGCCTTGCACACCCTGGGGCAGTCAGTTACTGTCTGTGGGCTGTCCCCACTAAGGGTGAGGGGCACTCGCCCAGGTGAACTGGCTCGTGTTGTGCTGAGGGCGACCTGAGGGGCTGTTAGGCTTCAGTATCAGCAGCACAGCAGCTTCGGAGGGCGCCCTGCCTATAAGGGAATCCTGGGGGGACACCGACAGCCCTCCACGCAGTGCCCCATTATTGCTGACTACGTAAAAGCCTGTGTGATCTGAGGTTACGCTCTAAGCCATGCATGAGACACAGCTGGCTCATAGTAAAAGGGAGCCAAGGTGACTAAGCCATCATCTGTCACTCCAAAGATAAATTGTGTAGCTTAGAGGCTGAACCAGGGGGTGGTGAGGACCTTGGTGGTTATGCTCTCATTCTGCAGGGACAGGAAGTGGCTTCTTTCCCAGTGGCCTGGGGCATTTCCTTTGCCCAGAGTAATGAGTGCCATCACCCAGATGATCCAATGCTGTGCTTGGCACAAGTGGCAGTAAGCCCACAGGTAACACCTGTCTGGGGTTCTGATGTCTAGTGGGAGTGGGGGTGAATTCCTAGCTCTGCCCCTTTAGCCATGTGACCTTGAGCCAATGATTTAGCATCCCTAAGCCTCAGTGTCCCCTCCGTAAAATGGGATTGACAATATTTCCTAATTCATAGTTTAGTTTTATATGAGGACTAGAGTTAATGCTTATAAAACACTTAGTACAGTGCCTGGCACCTAATTAAGGTTTAAAACATGGTAGTTAAAAAAGTTGTTTTTTTACTTTCTTTGTTGTGCTCATGTTTTGTTTTGTTTTGTTTTGAGAAACAGTGTTGTCTAGTGGACTGTTTTTCAGTTGTCATTTGCATGTGACTTTGGATTTTTGCCATATCTGTTAGCACCTGTACTGTGACTCTAAAACAAGAAAGAACCTCAACAAGCACTATAAACCTGCAAACAAGACCAGTGCGATCGCTGCGCAGGTGTGCCAGTGCCTGGCTGGTGGGTAGCACGTTTGCTGGAGAGCGAGCTGTGGTCACCTGCAGCGCGGATACGGAGCGGCTGTCAGCTCTGCGTGCTCCCTGGGGACGTGCATTGACCACGTGCCGTGCCCTCCCTTCGGGATCCAGTCTCTCATCTCCTCGGCCCGTGAGGTCACCTCCTGCCTCCTGCATGAGCTCATGATGTAGTCTTGCTTGGCTAGGAATTTTATGCATAATGTCAAGGGATTTTTTTTTTCCTGTTAAGTAACTTGGACTCTAACAGATGACAAGAAAGCGGTTAGTGGGAGCGGAGTGTTCACCACTGGTGACAGGGAGCCATGGAAATCCCCCTTCCTTGCCTAAAATAACTGGAACTGGAGCATGACAACATGAGCTTTGTCCAGGCTTGAAACAATATCCTTTCCCAGCAAATTTTGTTTGAAAATACTACGGCGGTAGTTCCCACGGACAGGCTAGAAAAGGGGGATTCGCTCTGTGCTCCATCGCCAAAGGGTGGTCGTTAGTCACGCTGAGCCCCGCAGGAGTGACACGTACGTGTGTGGGTGCGGTAACGCGGGCTTCACCCGACTTCTGCGCGCCCCTCGTCCCACGTGGTTTCTTTACTATCCTAGAACTCTAGTCCCAGCAGTAGACATGCTCTCCGGGTGGCTGGTTGGTTGGTTTGGTTTGGTTTTGCCATTCTGTCCACGGCCACCTTCTCCCAGACACTCCGAGCAGATTTTGAGGAAACAGAAGAAGGGAGCGCCCCGATCCTTACGGGGGAGCAAGGCTCCGAGTGCCCGAGTCAGGACCAGTGTCTGCGAGGTCAAATTCCACAGCAGGTTTGAATCCCAGGCCTTGAGCTGGTCAGAAGGCCCCTAATTAGAACGAGGGCAGGTGTCCAGTCTGCATCTGACTCAGGATGAAGAGATCTGGAGTGGTGGGTAGGAAAGGGTGAAGAGGCTCAAACACATGATGACGTGTTACAGAACTGTACACTGGACACTGTAATTAAAAAAATACTAAAAAAAAAAGAGAGCTGATCTGGGATTTGGTTTGGATGGACAGCTTAACCTTGAGATGTTATTCTAACTATGATAACTTAAAGAATAAAATTGGACTGGGCAGGATCTTGAGAACTGCTTTGCTCTCTGTTGTCTAAATTTTTTATTCTCATTTATAAAACTTTTTCAAGCTAAGAGGAAAAGGTGTGTGTGGTGGGGGCAGGGATAAAACTGGAAAGCCATAAATAAACTTTTTTTTTAAGATTCCAAGAAATTTCATTGTCGATGGTTATATCAGCCCGTGTTAAGATCTTCTGGAGACCTGAAACCTACTACAGCTGATGTATTAAGATAAAGCATCTACGTCAGGGAACGTTTCCCTCTAAAGAAAGGAGGCAGGGTATAAAGGTCATTTTGACTCACTTTTCCTGCGGACACTTTCGACACAACTTGGGGAGGGTCTGCCCCTCCCCCAGGGACGGAGGGAAAGTACCGAGGGCAGGGCTCCGTTCTGTCCCTCCGTCAGACCTCGGGATTCTGGCACTTCTCGGAGTGACACGCGGGATGTCAGGGCTGGCCGCAGCCTTTGTCTTCCCTCCTCTCACAGCCTTCTCACCAATTCAGAGGAGTCGCATCATTCTGCCCATTGAATTTACATTACTCCACTCAGCAAGCCTGGCCAAGGGGAAGGACAGGACAGACAGTCAAAATAGTAACGTGTGTGATGCGCTCGATGTGCCTGCCAATCAATTCTCAATGGAGCTTGAGCTAGGAGAACACACCTTCTCTTCCCTTAGGGGCACTCCCTGGCTCCTTAGTAGGTAGATGTGGTCTACAAATTCGTGTTTTTGTTTTTTGTTCTTACACTGTGGTGCCTAAATGTAGCCAACTATTGCATCTGATTATCCAGGGAAATAGTCACTTCTGTACTCCTTACATGGAAACCTGGAAAAGGATTGTCACAGCAGGCTGTGCGTGTGCTGGACACACACAGAATGGCCAACAGAGAGAGAAAGTATTTTGGATTGGGAATGTGCCCCAGGTATAGTTAGAGCTAGTGGGAAACTCTGTGTGTGTGTGTGTGTGTGTGTGTGTGTATCCTTTGGACTCAAGATCCATGAAGACCATCTAGGCCTGAAACTATTGCTTTGCAGTCATATGGAGAGAGTCTACCTGAAAATAATGCCAACATGGAGGAAAAGAGAGCCAAGAAATGGAGAAGGACGTGCCCCTGGTATTAATAAGCATATTTGACACCTGGATCCAGCTATGCCTGAAGTCAGTTGTAAATTTGGAGGCTTCGGTTACATAAGATGATAAATTCCTTTCCATTCTTAAACCAGGTTGAGTGATGTTGCTGTCATTTGTAACTATGGCTATATATCCTCCTCCCTCCGATCTGACTCTAAATGGATAGGTTAATACTTATCTTGGTTAATGACCAAACTTTGCAAGAGAGAAAATCCACTTATCCAAGAATCAAGTTGCTTAGGCTCATCTATGCTCAAGGTTGAGGTTGGACGTTCATTTTAAGAATACGGCCTGTTTCGATCGCAGACAGCTTGTCCAAGGGGAAACGAACAGGAGTTCTAATTGCTACTGAAAAGTCATGGATGCGGAACTTGGGATCAGCCAATGCTATGAAATGTTGATACCTACGATGGGGGCAAAGGGTTTCCGTCACAGAAGTATAAACTCACCCCTTTCGTCACTGGTTGGCTCATCGTCCCTCGCCGCCACCACTTTGCAATGGCTCTTCACTCACAGTTTGAGTTTCTGGCAAACACACACTCCCAATGAGCCTCGACGTGACGCTCTGGCACGGGGCTTTTGCCCCGTAATCCCGTGGCGGGGCTACAACCAGGCACCCATTTCCCATGGCTGCCCACTGAGTGCATGGGGATTTCACCATCAGGAGCATAAGCCTTGAACTTGTTTTTCTGGTAGCGATAATGCTTTACACCAAGGTACCCACAGGACAGCCTGCAGTCAGGGCCAGGGCTGAGTTGCCTAAAGAGGCAGAAGGAAAATTCTGTAAGCCTGTTGCATAACCCCCCACTCCTGTTAGAACTTGTGGCTGAGATGACTGTCTTCCTCTCTTTATCTGCCAGAGAGCTGCGTGCCCCCAAGGAGCGAGTAGGATGGCGACCTCGCCTGAAGAATGTGGACACAAAACAGGTACAGCGCCCAGGACCCCACAGAGGCTGAGAGAGGCCCAAGCCTAACCTATGCAGTGAGGCCTCTGGCATCTCAAGAGAGAAAAATGAAAAATTGCTTAAGACAAAGCCAGGGTTACCAAAAATTAGGGAATATTTTCATTGTTCACATTGGACAAAATAGGAGCCAGAATACCCACATAAACTACTGTTGATTGTAATGACGTTGTGCTCTGGTCAGAATTCTAGGATTAATGAGACATATTGTCTTAGAATGAGCCACAGACCACATGATTCTTGGATGGGACACTGTATAAAGTTGCTATATTATTGCTTCCCCTGAGGGCCTATGATCTTTTCGAAGAGGACCTCATGAGGTTAGTTCGAGGCCTCGGACAAATGCCCCCTAGACCCCTCACTGCCAGCTCCACTACATGACATTAAAACTAATTTAAAAAATTAAGATTTAAAAAATGATGGGTGTCTTGTGTCTCCTGCCTTCTTAGATCTGGAGGTTAAGGGCAATGTGAAGTAACAGAGCCATCTCTTGATGGGGACCCAAAGGAATTCAATGCTTGTGCTGTGATCTTGGAGAAGCCACTTAACCTCTCTGAGTTTCCCCATCTATAAAAATGCAAGTGTTGGATGACGGTCTTGGAAGTTCCTTCTAAAACTTTATGATTACACCCGTTCTATGCGAATGGTCTACGTACTAGGGACACAGTGGTCAGGGAAAGAAAAACAACAAAACACTCCACACAGATCCGGTCCCTGCCTAGAAGGAGCTTACATTCTATGTGAGGATGGGGATAGGCAGGTGTGTGTGTGTGTGTGTGTGTGTGTGTGTGTGTGTGTGTACAATCAGAAACAATGACAACTATACAATGTCAGAGAGGGTGAATTCCATGAAGAGCAACAGAGATAGAGAGTAGTCAGGGAAGGCCTCTCTGGAGAGATGACCACTAAGTGCTTCCCGATTGATGTGACACCGCTTTAGCAAGACGCTGATAAAGGAGGTGCCATAGAGGTGGGTGGAGGACTCAGTGGGCAGAAGGGCCATGGAAGGATCTAATAATGGATGCAGGAAATGACTCCCTGGTGAGTCAAGAATAGGAGAGGGGAAAGGAGAGAAAGAAGAGTCGTGATGATGCAAGTCGGATTTCTGAGGCGCTTCTGAGCGTGCGAGAGTCAGGCAGGTTTGGATTTGAATCCTCACTCTGAACACTCACCAGCTGTGTGACCTCATGTCCCACCCCCCAACTCTGATCCTTAGCCTTCTCTGTCAGAGGGGATTAAGAAGCCCCGCTTTGTGAGGGTGACATGGAAGAATGTCTCCTAAGACAAAGTGCAGAGCTGGGTACGTTAATAGATGCCCCCCCCTGTGATTAGTGTGACACTCGCTAACATTTCGCGAGCATCAGCCATGACGTACTTGATCTGTATGACATCCACCACTCATTTGCTTTCTGTGTCTATAGTTTTGCCTTTTCTGGAATTTCATACAAATGAAATAAATTGTACACATCTTTCACTGAACACGTGTTTGAGATTCACGCATGTTCATGAGCATGTTAGTAACTCCTTCCTTTATATTGCTGAGTAATATTCCATCATAGGGACATACCGCCATTTGTTTATTCATTCAGCTGTTGATGGGTGTTGGGGTCAATGTCTAGGTTTTAGTGATTGAGTACACACTTTTGTGCAGACGTATGTTTTTTATTTCTCCTGGGAACACCCTGGAGTGGGATTCCTGGGTTGTATGTTAAGTGTGTGTTTCACTTCACAAGAGACGCCACATTGTTTACAAAGCGTCCGCCCCATTGCTCATCCGCACCAGCACTGCAAGGAAAGTTCCTACAGCCCCACGTCCTTGCCGCCAACTGGTCTTACCAATCTTTTAGATTTTAGCCCTTCTCGTGGGTGTTTGCTAACAATGTCTCACTGTGGTTTTAATGTGCATTTCCCTAGTGACTGATCATATTAAGCACCTATATATATATATATGTGCTTAGTTGATATTATGTCTTTTTCTTGAAGTTTCTGTTTAAATACTTGGCCCATTAACAAATTGTTTGGCTTCATACTGAGTTGTAAGGAGCTCTTTACTATATATTCTGGTCTTTCACCTGATACATATATGCTCTGCAAATATTTTGCCTTTTTTATTTTCTTAACAGTGTCTTTTGAAGATCGAAAGTTTTAAATTTTTATGAGGACTGATTTATTCATTTTTTTCTTTTATATGGGCGATCTTTTATCCTAAGAAATATTTGTCTAACTGGAGGTCACAGAGATTTTTGGCCTATATTCTTCTAGGAGTTTTATAAGTTTATGTCTCACATTTGGTATCTTAGTTCTGTGGTCCATTTCAAATTTATAGTTTATGGATACTGTGAGAAAAGGGTGATGGTTTATTATTTTTGCATATGGGCATCCAATTGTTCCAGGGACATTATGGAAAAGACTACGATTTTCTCAATAAATGAACGTGGCACCTTTTTATACAATCAGCTGATCATATTTGTGTGGGCATATGCGTGGATGTTCCACTGAGTTGTATCTATCCTTACACCAATACTAACACACTGTCTTGGTTACAGTAACTTTATAGCAAGTCTTGAACTCAAGTTGTTGAAGCTTTCTAATTTTTCTTTTTGACATTCGTTTATGGAGTGCCGACTATGTATCTGCTACTGCTCATGCAAGGAGTGTGTCTAGAGCATCTGTTACGTGCCGGGGTACAGTGGTGATGGAAATACACCAATTCCTGGCCCTCGTGGAGCTCGCGATCTCCCGGGGGTTGGAGGTGAGGCGCTGGGATAATAATCAGAAATATGTATTTCATTTGTCGGATGTGTGTGTGTGTGTGTGTGTGTGTGTGTGTTCACACAGTAAGTGGCATGAAGAAAAATAAAGCAACGGAAGGAGGAGAGTGAAGAGGGAAGGGCTGTCAGAGGAGGTGAGAACTGAGCATAACCCCCTGAAGTGAAGGGGTGAGCCACACGGCATGTTCGCTTCAGGGCAGAAGGGAAGAGAAGTACCCAGGGTCCGAGCGGGGTGGGAAGGGTTCACGTGAGGTTTCTGCACTATTTTTGTCAGGAGCAAACAACCCAAGGTGTAACACACTGCACTTAGTAGTCGTTTCTATGACCAAAATAAAGAGAGCTGGACAGCATCTGAGGGGACACCCAGAGGAGGAGATAAAGGCGGTCAGGGGAGGCACTTAGCAAGAACTTTCCAGGAGGAGGAACAGCAGGTGCAGAGGCCCAGAGGTAGGAAAGAGCTTGGCGTGCTCAAGAACGAGGGAAACAGGCTATTGGGGTTCGGCGGGGGCTTTGAGATGAAGCCTGACTGAGAAACAGGGGGAGAGCCCACACAGCGTTTTGTGAGCCCGTGTACAAGTCCGGGCTCTGTTCTAAGGGGCAGTGGACACCACTGAGACACTTTAAGGCGGAGGAATGACAAGACTGTTTTCTGTTTTGAAAAGGTTGTGTGTGCTTCAGTGTAACTCAAGTGGCCTGTATTTCAGAAACTTCTGGAATCCTGAGAATCGGTTGGCGTGTGGCGGCGCCATCTGGCCGCTTCCTGTAAACCCCCTGACCTGGGAGCATTGATGACGATGTTGAGGGACACGTGTACCTCACATTTCGACTGTTGAATTTCTTGGGTACAAACAGGATCGCTTTGTTTTATTAGAATGAAGGATGAGTTTCGATATATGGGGAGGGTGTGCGAGCGTGTGTGTTTGAAATTCTTAATCTTGATGAGTCGTGAAGGGTTATTTTCACATTTCAGCTAAATGGACATTCTGTTTATTGCTGACAGTCTCTCTGCCCCCAACTTTTATAAACGCTTCTTATTTGAAAAGAATTTCAAATTTCCCAAGAAAGTTGTAAAGATAGAAATAATATAAAGAATACCTGTGTACGCTTCATCAATGAGATGAAGATTTACCAATTAATAATTAACTCCAGTCGCTTGATTATTTAGGTTCCCCCCTCCACACACACACACTCACACACACACACACTCATACACACACTCACACACACTCACACAGACACACACACTCACACACACTCACAGACACACACACACTCACACAGACACACACACACACACACTTATTCTCTGAACTATTTGTGGTTGTTACAGTTGTTGCTCCTAACTTCTCCAAGTTCGTGTTCGCTAAGAATGAGGGTGGTCACTTCCAGGCCCTCCGAAGAGCTACGTCTGCTCGTACTCACACCAATGCAGCCCCTCCGCCGCCTTACCTGTCACCCATACTCTGGTTCGGACACTGTTCTCCATGGTGTGCGCCTCTAGCACAGGGTCCGGGCCCGGGGGGGATTCGCCTTCACTATTTAGGCCTTTTTAGCTTCCTTTAATCTAGACCATTCCCACAGCTTGTGTTCGTCCTTTGTGATGTCAGCAGTTTTGAAGAACACAGACCCGCCCTGCCCCCTGCTCCACATAACAGTCTGCTCCTCGGTGCTTGGCTGATGGTTCCCTGTGATTAGAACATGCATACGCGTTCTTGGCCGGGATGCGGGGCACAGAGGATGTGGTGTCCTCAGGACATCACCCCCGGAGGCACGTGATGTTGTCTGTCTGTCACTGCTCATATTAAGTGCCCCCAAGCTTTTATCCACGGTGTGTGGATGGCACGAGGTGGGGGAGGGAGGATGCAAGTTGCAAAAAGACAAGGAGGCACATGACTCAGCGTTAGTTAAGCTCCAGAGTCATCCGCGTTGCTGATTTCACCACCCAAGGCAAGTCTGTGTGTCGTCACAGGGGCGGGCAAAGGCACACATGCATGTACATACGTGTGCACACACATCCCACCCACATGCACACACACACGCACACCCACATGCACGCACACACATGCACACCCACATGCGCACACACGCGCACACCCACACGCGCACACCCACACGCGCGCACACACACGCACACACACGCACACACGCGCACGCACACACACACGCACGCGCACACACGCACACACGCACACACACACGCGCACGCACACACACGCACACGCGCGCACACACGCGCACACCCCCCCCCACACACGCACGCACACACACCCCCACGCGCGCGCGCACACACACGCACACGCACACGCACACGCGCGCACACACGCGTACACACCCACCCACCCACACACGCACGCACGCATGCACACACCCCCCACACGCGCACGCACACACGCACACCCACATGCGCACACACGCGCACACCCACACGCGCGCACACACACGCGCACACACACCCACACGCACGCACACCCACACGCGCACACACACGCACGCACACACGTGCACGCGCGCACGCACACGCGCGCACGCACACGCGCGCACACACACACAGACACACGCGCACACACACGCATATTCAGACACAAGCTCTGTTCCATTCCGCGTTTTTTAAAAAGCTAACACCAAAGTCCTATTTTAGCATCAGAAGAAAGAATTTGGAGACATTCTCCAATTCTGCAGTAAGGCTTCACGTATAATTATCGTTTCCTGGTGATTCCTCGGGTCTTAGAGGAGCTGGAGCTGTGGTTAGGAGGTTCATGGGCACCAGGCGTGTTTGTAGCCGTGGCTTCCAGCCCCAGCAGTGCTCTGAATGCTGCCGGGGGCATTCGACACGCAGTGCTGGGGCAGACCCCACGCCAGAGCAACCGAATCCAGACCTCTGAGGGTGGGGCTCGGGGAGGGAAGAGTTTTAAAAGCTCTGTAGGAATTTCTAGTGTCCCAAGGTAAAGAGCCACCAGCTTAAAGGTATGATCCCAGAGCTTCCACGATCCCTACACGGTCCTTACCTTTCGGTCCTGTGTCCTGTGCTCCATTTAAGAGCTGAAGTGTGTTGGGCACTTACTGTGTGTCGTAGACATCCATAGTTTTGTTTGCACAGCACCTCCTTTCTTGTCTGTGGGCATAAAGTTCCCTGCTGTTCCTTTGGCTAAGTAGCACCCCCACTTGTAGCTCATGTGGTTTTGGGGGGCTGACCCGGAACCCTGACTCCAGGGATGGGCGTTGATTTCTAGGCTCGGCAAGCTGATCAGTTCAGGAATGGTATTAAGTTGTTCGCGTGAGACTTAAGCCTAGACTTCTGCTGGCATCATTGGCAAAGAGGTGTTTTTCTTTCTGCTGGGGCTTGAAACTGAGGGAACGTAAATGTGAAGTTACCGGGAGCTTCTACGAAAAGGACACCTATCCAAGACTGAAGCCAACACGTGAAGGAAGCAGAAAAAGAGATGAGCTGAGTGCCATGGCAACGGTCTGCGCCCCAGGCCAGGATCCAGCCATGCCTGAAGCCGTCCGCTCCTAGATCTTCAAGTTGTAGGAGCCACTAAATCCCTATTTTGCTTAAGTCACTTTGAGTTGAGGTTTAAGAAACAGGTAAGGCCAATCTTACCAAAGGGCCTGGTCACTTGACCTAAGGTAGGCCGTTATCAAGGCAGGAAAACCTTAGAGAAGGAGGAGAGTTCAAACCCTGTCTCTCTGGCCTGTGGCTGTGGGACATCACCACCATTTAGTCTCCCTGGGCTCCAGCTTCCTGTTCAGCGGGGGCAAGGGGCCGGCCCCCCCCTCAGGATTCAATGTCACAGCCTGGTACGGCCCTTCACAGTGAGTGGTTTTTGATGCCACTTTGGGGAGCATGTGTAAGATCCAAGAGGAGACGTGGACATTTCTAAAAGGAAGAGCCGCCTTCAGCCACTGTACGTTGGGACGCATGTGAGCAGGACACCGCAAGGCGGTCTGGGTTCTGATCTGCAAAGCCTCTTCCTGCGTTGTCCCCACTCCCGGTCTCCTGCCCCGCACGCAGGCAGGAACCACCGCTCTGTCACCTCTGCCTCCGTTGCATGGTGTTGGCTCTCAGCTCAGCCCTCACCCTCCTGGCCTGATGTGTCACTGTCACTTGGGGTGATGCATAATCTAGCAGCTGAGGGCAGCTTGGGACCTAACATTTGCAAGGCCATCTGGGAGGCCTTAAGGGACTGATAAGGTCCTCTCCCAAGCCCCAGCATAGGTTCAAAAGCAAAAAGGATTAAAATGTAACATAGAATTGTGTTTTCTAAACCGCTGCACAACATGATGTGCTGTACCTCAGTTATTTTCTCCTGAGCTGGTCTCTTTCTTCCCCGAGAAGGGCAGTCCCTTCTTGGTCGGTGCCTCTGCTGTGGGACGAGTCAGTGGCCTGCACTCAGCACCAGGCACTTTGACTCAGCGAGGTGAGGGGTTTTGTCCGTGGTCACGTGACTGCTCTGCTCTGGGGGTAGGACTTGAAGGTCTTAATCTCCTGCCCTCCCACCTCTATCCACTTACCTACCTACCTATCAATCATCTGTCTATTCACTTATCAATCTATCCATCTATCTGCCTACCATCAATGACGTATCTACCTACCTATCATTATGTAGCTTATTGACTTCCAACTTCCCCAGGTCTGGCGTTATGTTTTCCGTATAGTGACCTTATTTATCATCCAATGTGGGACACTTAGGGGAGTGGAAGGAGGCACTGGCAGTTCGTAGGGGTATGCTGGCTGCTGCAGGCACCCTGGGGCGTGTGTGTGTTGGGCGGGGGCGGGGGGGGGGGGCTGGCCAGGCATGCGTTTCTCCCCAGTTCTTACTTAGCTCATCCATCACAAGAGCTCCATGAAGTTGTGTTGAGAGGCACAGGCTCCGAGGAGCTGGTCAGTAAAACCCTTTTGCTTTATTCAGAGACACTGAATCACAAAGCGATGACTTACAGAATCACAGAGAGGAAGGAGTCCCAGGCGAGGTGGCGCTCAGGTAACACAAAGCTCCCTCCAGCAAGCGCGCGCGCGCAGAAGCTCATCTGCAGGCTTCCTGGAGGCAGCTCGTGGCTCAGAAAGCACAACGTAGTGAAGGCCGGTGATCGCCAAACCCACCCGCGTGCCTCCGCCGAGCCCCGTGCGTGCGGTGGCTCCTTTATTCCCTAAATCCCGGAAGGTGCGATGACTGCAGAAGGCGCGAGGAGGCCGCAGCAGGCCAGAGCCCGAGAAACGCGCCACGCGCTGCCTGTCCCCCTCCGGCACGGTGCGGTGGCGTCAGTGACACTGCGTGCCTGCACGTGGCAAGCCTCTTGCAAACGTTTCCTGGGAACCTTTAGAAGAGCGGTGAGCATCCACTCACAGGAGCTTTGCAACCTCATGAGCACGTTCAGCGCCCCAGAACAGGCCAAACACGTAACCCCGACTCACGTCACACCCACCCCTGCAGGAATCACAGAGGCGCTCCAGGGAGAGGGGCTGAGCACGGGGCCGAAGGGCGGGGACCTCGGCCCCCTTGGGAGGGGGAGGGGAAGACCCCTGCGGAGCCCGGGGCAGGAGGACGAGGTTGGGGGGAGGGGAGACCCCTGCGGAGCCCGGGGCAGCAGGACGGGGTGGGGGGAGGGGGAGGGAGGATGAAAAGCAGAGCTGGGGTCGTGGGGCGGGAAGGAGAGAGAGGAACGGAGAGCGCGATGGAGAGAGGGGGAGGGGAGAGAGCAAGACTGACTACGACGGAGGGTGGGGGACGGACACTGAGAGGGGGAGACGGACGGACGGACAGAGGTGAACGCCGACGCCCGGCGCGGAGCGGGGCGCCCCGCCGGCTGAGCCCACCTCCACCCCGGCGCCGGGAGCCACCCCTCTCGCGTCACCACCATTTTGTTGCCCGGCCGGGGCGCGGGGTGCAGGGCTGCTCCCCAGAGCCCCGCCCCCGAGGAGCGGTGCCACCCTGCGGAGGGTGCTTCTTGGGGGGCGGCCCCCAGCGCTGCAGGCCCGACTTGCTGGGCAGCACGGGTCGGGCCGAACCCGGCGGAGACCTCGCGTCTTAGTTCTGCAAAATGGTGCCTGCCGGCGGGGCCCGGGAGGCTGCGGCGCCCCGGGGCCGGCGCGTGCGGCTCCCCAGCGGGCCGGCCCCGACGCCTCCTACCCCACGTTCCCACGACACCGTCCTTCAGGTGACCCCTAGGAGCTGGCACCTCGCACGGCTGCTGCTGCTCACAAAAGTCTCACTGGAAGAAAAACATAATCGCTAGCGATGGTGTAAATGCTCCTTACGAAGAGCGTTAAACTCAGATGCCCTCTGCTGGGCGGGACGGGTCGGGGCGCAGGCCCGGGGGGACCGCGCAGGCCCGGGGGGACCGCGCCGGCGGCCGCGCGGAGGTGAGCGGCCCGAGTGGAGGCCGCGCCGGCAGGGGAAGCCGCAGAGGGACCGGCCTGCCTCGCCCGCGACCCGCCCGCGACCCGGCACACCGCTCAGGACAAAGGGGCCAATCCGAGCGCTCTCAGGCAGAGGGACATAGAAAACAAAACCGATAGTGCTCATAGGTGAATCATGCATCTGGGGGGAACTGACTATTCCAGTCACCACCTGGGGTTTTTGTTTGTTTGTTTTATTTTCTGTTCCTAATATTGTTAGTTTTGATAGGTGGGAGAGAATGGGGGGAAAGGCAGGGGATGGCTGACACTGCCAGCTTTTTCAGCAGGACAGTGGGTCTTGGGTCTCAGGAAGTCACAAACAAAGACTGGGGTTCAGGGGGCTACCTAGAGATGGTGGCCACCTAGAGATGGTGGCCACCTAGAGATGGTGGCCACCTAGAGATGGTGGCCACCTAGAGATGGTGGCCGAGTTCATTTTCATTGTTAAATTTTATTTCCCAACCAGCATACTTTGAGAGTGAAAGAGGGTGCTATTAATGATTACACCAGGTTAGTAGGTGCCATCTAGAAGTGTCCCAGCCAGGGCACACTGCCTAGTCAGATTGTCCACAAAGGACTTTTCATGATGGTAAAAATATATTCCAGATCTGAGCTGTCCAATATGGTAATCACTAGCCACGTGTGGCTACTGAGCATTTGAGATGTGGCCAATGAAACAGAGATGAATTTGTAGCTTCCTTTAATTTTTGTTAATCTAAATTTAAATAGTTGCATGTGTTCAGTGGCTAGTGTATTGGGCAGTAGAGCTCTCTAGTTATATGATTCCTAGGAAAAGACCAGAACCCTGGTAACAGCAGCTAAGGCCCCAGGCAGAGGACTTGCTGAGAGAGGCCCTCAATAAGAATTTGTTGGACAAATAACTCAGTAATCCTAAATCGCTCTCATCTGTCCCCAGAGTGGCAGAAATTCAGATCACTTCTCAGAGACTTCCAGGAACTTCGAGAAACACAAGTGGGCTCTGGAACAACTTGACTTTCGCCCGGGGAAAGCCAAGAGCCAGCCCAGTGACATTTTCCATCGAATGCCTGAGCCTAACTCCAACCCTGGCATGTGGCACTGGGGCCAGCAGTCAGAAAAGTTATTTGCCACTCGTTTCCAGTCCTTTCCTTAGTAGTGCCCCGAAAGTCAGTGGGGTTTCTGTCTGGTTAGAAAAGACCTCTTTTCTTTGGGGTTTCACGTGCAACTCCTAAAATCTCTCTGGTTGCCTCTTGGTGTTACAGATTTGGATAGAGGCATTATTGTTTCTAATGATAAGTTCCTGGGTGACATCATCCAGTCCCCACACACGCCAGTGGGGCTCTAATGAATAGGGAGAGACAATATGCTAACAAGTTATCTTGAGGTGTCAGGAAGAAATGATGAAAAACAGTATCGTTTGGGGGAAATGTTTTCCAGCTTGCTTTCTGGTTTTAGCAACAGCGCTGGAAGAGATAAGATGCATGTGGGGTTTATGGAGGCAGTGGGGTCTCCAGGGGACATGAGGCACAAGAAAGGAATCAGGCTGAACACATCCGATCATCACACATTCACTGAGAAACAGATTACAGTATAGCAAAGGAAGCTCTTGAAGGCAGGGCTGCCATAGGGACCTCTGGGGCAAAGATTCAGTGGGCTCTGGGACAACTTGACTTCAACTCGATGGTATTTGAATCATCTGCCAGAGAGAAAACAGATATGGCACACACTGTTACATTGAGCGTTGAAACTCTCAGTTTGATTATGAGTAATGTTCAGCCATGCCTAGAGGTCAGGCCTACACTCACTCAGAAACAAGTCGGGAATTGAAGCAATTATTCAGCTACCCACAGACGGAGCTACTGGCCGGGGTTGCATCCCCAATTTAGCTCAGAAACAATAACACTATTATAAGCTGTTGGCCATTTGTGGAGCTATCTTGAATTTATTAAGGAAAGGAGATTACAGAAAAATCCCGAATGTCAACGGGCGTGCATTCAGGTTGAGTCATACAAATGGCGTAGAGTGAGAAATTGAGGGCCTTTCACCACCAAAAGGAGGATCTTGCTTTCAGACAGAATGGAAACAAAGATTTGGGTTTAAAGTTTTCAGATGGTTCAGGTCTCCATATCACTGTTTATTATATGCACAGCTGATCAGTTTTATGCTGGATTGCATTTGGGTCAAAAAACAGAAGACAGTACAATAGCACATTAAGAATTTTGAGATACTACGAATAAAGTAATAGTATGTACAGCAGTCCCTTAATTAGTCTCTTCCTTTAACTTTTGGTGGGCTAGCCAATTGGGGAAATGTGTCCCGCCCAACCCTGTTGTTTCAAGTAGTTTGAAGAGAATACAATTCACCTGATTATAAGAGAAAATCAAAATATCAGCTGCTTAAATAAGATTGATTTTTCCCAATCAGTAAGAAATCTAGAGATAGGTGGCTGCTGGTATTGGTGTTGTATGGACTTTAAAGTCAGTTTTTGGCCCTTTTCTCAGAGAGTCACATAGCCTTTTGGGTAGCAGAAAAAGGATAAAAGAAAAAGAGATCACCTGAGTGTTCACCTGCCCTTCCTCTCCCATACCTTTAAGGAGCTTTTTGGGAAGTGTACCCAATGACTTTGACAGCTCATTGGCCAGAGCTGTTAAATGGCCGAGTCTAGTTGCAAAGGAGGCTGGGAAATGTAGTTTTGAAATCTGATGGTTTTAAAGACCCGCCCCCTCCTCCCTCCCTTAAAGTTGATATTCTGTTAATAGGAAAGAAGGGAGACTGGGTATGGGGTAGGCATCGAGTAGACTTCACCACTTCAAAGAATCTTACAACAAATTAAAAATAATTTTTATCTTGTTTTCCCAAAATAATCCTCACTCAGTAGTCTCTTTGAACAACTTTTATCTACAACTAATTGCCGTGTAAGAAAACAATGATCATGCACCTTATGAAATATGTATATCAGGGGAGAAAGCCAGGTAGTTGCAGGGTGTGTGGCTGTGTGTGTTCTCCATGAAGGAGAGCAGCATTCTTCCTGGCTGGGTGAACTTCAGTCCATTTTTCCTGAGTGTTTACATGAATTAGCTGTGATTTTGTCCATCAGCAGTGCCGTCTCCCTCTATTAGAATCTGAACTGAGTAGGCTACTCCTGAGAACTAAATGAAGAGTTTCAGTTGAAGTTTCTTAAACCTCAAATGCACTGTCTAGAGCAAGTTCAACTTCATTAGTGATTTGAAGAGAGATTTATTGAGCCAAAGGGAAGCCCTCTCTGAATGGAATGTGTCTGCCTTGATCTAGGTAACTGAGACAGTCACTGCATTTGAGTGGTGGTTAGACTCGGGTCTGCAATAATTTCTTTGCGAGGCAGCCATTACTAGTGGTGGAAAAAGTGGAAGAGGGTGACAGGGAGGGCGGGGGCCAGATCAGGCAATGTCTTCTGTACCCACCAACAGGTTGAATTTTAGCCTGTGGTCCAGAGGCTGCAAACTCCCTCAAGGCCAGGCAGTAACGTGTGCATGAGGCTGGCCAGAGTCAGGAAATAAAGAAGGGAGCAAAGCGCCCAGCTCCCCAGGGGCACGATCACTCCTGGGGTTCGGCCATTGATCCCGTGTGAGACTGCAGATCAATGGGGTCCGGCCATTGATCCCGTGTGAGACTGTCAGCCCGTCAGATCTTCAGGAAATATCTGAATCCAATATTGGAATGTTTATGTGAAATCTGGTTTCATAATGTTGGATCAACTTTTATAATGCTGGACCAAATGCTGAGCAAATGTGTCTGTTGTTGGCAATTTTGATGTATGGGCAATATGTATGGCGCACTGGGGATACTTGCCCCCCCTTCCTCCCCTTCTCCCTCTCCAACAGCCGCGGTGAGAAAACTCTAAAATGGAGAAGAAGGTAAGGCGAAGGCAGGGGCAGGGAGGTATCAAGCAATGGCAGAAAAGCCCGTTAGGATGCTCTAGTCACAGCCAGGACGCGACTTGCGGAGCATGGGAGTTAAGACAGCGGCTTGATGTGGCGCACCTACACGCTGGGCGATGGCTCGGCCCGAGGAGAAACGAGGTACTACCATCTGCGACAACACGGGGGACCTTGAGGGTGTCATGTGAAGTGAAATAAGTCAGATGGAGAAAGTCGAGAACCACATCATTTCACTCATATGTGGGATAAAAAATTGAAAGCAACGAACGAGGCAAACAACCCAAAACTCAGACACAGGCCACAGTTTAGTGGTTACCAGAGGAAAAGTGGGGGGTCAAGTAGAAAAGGGTAAAGGGGGTCCAATACACGGTGACTTTGGGTGGTGGACACGCAATGCAGTAGACAGGCGATGTGTTCTATAATAGAATTGTGCACTTGAAACCTGTGTGCACATTTACTGATGAATGTCACCACAATACAGTTCATTTAAAAAGAGACAGTGGCACGGGGGACAAGGGTGGGCTGAACTCTGGAACCACGTCTCAGGCGGCGTCACAGGATTAGTGACTGATTGGATGAGGGACAGACCCAGTCTAGGAAAAGGGGAATTTGAGGAAGGGGGTGATTTTGCTTAAGGTAGACGAACCAAATCACCCCCTTGACATCTTGGCAGCCGAATCTGCCTCATGGGTGTGTTTCACGGGCCACGTGGGATTCATATATTTTAATTTACTTCCAACCCTTAAAAAATGTGAGCATTTACATACAAATCTAGACTCCCAGCTCCTTTTGAAAAAAAAAATCTGAAGGTTATCAGGCATGGCTTCCAATAAAGCAACCACACAGCTGGTGCAGGGGATGGGGGTGGGGTCGGGGTGGGCTGGGGGTGACTGGGGGGCGGCATGGGGTGGGGTGAGAGGTGCACGAACTCGCAGTATGTTTTTACCCTCCCAGCTCCTGTACGTACTTGACTTTGTGCCCTCTGAGGAAGCCAACTGTGCAAGCCATAGAAATACACGGGATGGCTCATTCAGAGCAAGAAGTGAAGAATTCCAGGCTGCAAGCGCATGTCAGGGCAGACCGAGTCGTGGGATCATTGCAAAGAGGATTTAGAAAAGCTGGGCTGGGGGAATGGAAGAGCAACAGGAGGGGGAAATAGGACCTGCCTGCGGCTGCTGAAGAGCTCAGGGGTAGGAGGATGGAAACAGGCTGTTCATGCAAATCCGTGCTGCCGCCTTGGAGCGGGGTTTGTCACGGCCTAGTGACGTGGGGAAACACGCCGAGCACACTCAGTGGCCTGGAGGCCCAGTGCTCTGTCGGTGCCCTGAGATTTGCACAGAAGTGCAAGGCAAAGAGTGCTCCTTGTCTGTTATAGTGATGAACCAGGGACACCCTAAATGTCCATCAAGAGAGGCCCAGGTAAATGAACCGCGCTCCATGGTATAGCTGTGCTTTGGACACTCGAGGATCTGCTAAAAAGATAAGATACACCGAAACACTTCCAAACCTAACAACCACACACAGCAGTAGTCTCTCGCTCTCCCCCACCGTCTTCTTTCTCTCTCTCTCTCCATAGAAATAGGACCTAAGGACCCCTCTCCACCACAACCACACTTACAACACTAGATGTCCTTGTTGAAGGAGAAAGCTTCCAAGATCAGGGTTAAGTGGTTAAAAGGAATCTACCTTTATCTTTAAGTTATTATTTTAACCAGGAAAACGCACTGTTGTATCACTTACGCAGTTAAAAATGAAATGAAAGCATTGGGCACTGCATTTGACATTTTGTCTCAGTGAAGTGGGTGCGGAAAACGGACTACAGCATCCCGAGGAGTAAGTGGGAGGTAAAGAGGACAAGAACGTAGGGTACGGACAGGCTGGGGGTGGGGGGACAGCCCAGGGCAAGTTCTTTGTTGGTTTGCTTTGAACTGAGTGAGGGAAAGCTCCCTCTAAGGGCATTTTGGCTTCTCCATCCAGGCGCTGCTTTTACAATAGAGTGTGGGCTTGGCTTCTGAGCCGAGATCACACCTTTATTTTGCATCTTGACTCTTCTAACGACGTAGAAAGATTTAGAGGGATTTTGAGAGAAAATTAAAATGGATTGGTGGGATAGGACCTCACTGCTTGTGTAAAGGTGAAGCATTCATGTGGGGAACATGTGGCTTGAAACAGGATAAATGTAATGCTCCCCCCCCCCCCATGGAAAAATGATTAAATATATTATCATGGCAGCTGGGGCAGACTCTTAGGTAGTTACTAAAAATTGTGTTTTCCAAGTTTTTAAATTTAAAGAATAGGGAAATGCTGCTAATACGTTTGATTAAAAAAATGCATACTATGAGACTTTCTGGGGTCAAGGCCAATGGCACTTACAGAACTACGTATCTCTGCATAAGGAGAAAAGAAGTGACACTCAGTTATTAACAGTGCTTCTCGCTGGCTGGTGGGGAAATGGCGATTTTATTTACTGTGCACTTCTGTTGACACAACACTTTTCTATCGAAAACATGATTGCTTTTACAATTCCCCAAAGGAACTGATTTTTAAAACGAGTTTGAACACCCTCTATAAGGGAAGACAGCCAAGGACGGATTCCTGTTTGGCAGAGACTCAGGCAGGCAGGCCCCGGGCGGCCTTTCGGAGGCATTTTTTATCTTCTGATGTTTTTGTTTTTTGTTTTGCCTTTTACCCAAATGTCAAATGTCAGGCTTCCACACAGTTACAAGGACCTAGAACTAGGATTGACTTCCCCAAGGCTGGGTGACACATATAAACTCCTCCCCTCTCCCAACGCAAGGGCTGCTGCTTGTTCTTAAATTTATAAGAGAAAACACGAGCCCCAGTGGGCTAGAGCCCTAAGCTGGAGCCAGTGGAGGCCTCCCTGAGAGTTACCCCGAGAGCTACCTCCCGCACTGTCCTGTCCCCACGCGTGCCACCAACATGGCAGGAAGTTACGCGGCCTCATGATTAAGCCTGCAAACCTTAGAACCAAACCCGGGTGAGATCCTCGCTCTTTTACTGAACAGCTCTGTGGCTTCCGGCAAATCCTGGAACTTCTTTGTACTTCAGTTCTCTCATGTGTGGGGGAAAAATAAGGGGAAGGCAGATCCCCACCTCACTGGGTCCCTCTGAAGGTGAGAAGGCATAAAATATGTAGAGAGGACATGTAACGGTCACGGCATCGGTGGCTTTCTTCTCAGGTGACCTAATTTTATTTTCTTCTCACCCTACCTTGTGGCCATCATTCATGGGAGGAACTATGAAAGGACACGTTGGGGGAGAAAGACACTCCTGTTAACCTGCAGATTTTCCTGGGAGAAGCAAAGCCACCCAGTGCCACCTCGGCGCCCATTGGGAGCCAGTGACCCAGTTTGTTGAGCCCTATGACCTCCTAGGCAGCATGCTTACGCCCCCTTCAGGTACATGATGGGATTGCTTCTAGGTTGTATTATTCTGTCACGTTTCTGTCCTGAAAACAGGTGCTCCTGCCAGCTTTTCAGGAAGGGCGCCGATCTCAGCCACCGTCTTCTCTCAGGCAGTGACGACGACGATAGCCTTCTCCTTGGCTATTCTGCCCTGGGATCAGCCAAACTAGGAGAAGGACCGATCTGGAGAGACTAGCATCATGTGGGGGAGCCCAGGGGTTTTGGAGGCAGGGAGACTGGGACTGAACCCTGCCTTGGTCGGTTACTAACTTACCTAAGGTCACAAGGTGGTAGCAAGGAGCAAAGTTGCCTTTCACCCCCACAGCTGCCTGACACCCGTGAGCCCGCTCTGGACCCTTGCTACCAGAAGTGGGCACCATGTGCCCCAGGAAGTGCCCATGGCTCGTGTACTACTGTGATCCGCCCTCCCTCCCTGCTTCCCCAGCACGATGAAGGAGAAAGGTACCTACCCAACACCTCGTAAGATTTCTGGGGGTCCTGCTTCAGGAAACACGATACATTGCTGAAAACCTTTCTCTGCAGCTTTTAAAGCTAACGTTTGAATTACCCAGAGGTCTGATAAGATCTTTCCTTATGTATATCTTGACTCAGGGTCACTTTGTCGTTTTTGTGCATGAACACGCCAAAATAGTCATATGTTGTATTGATCTCTGTTGGGGGCGTTGTGGGTTTTAGTACAACTTTTCTTGAAAGAGTGAAAAGCCATGCTTCAATTGAAAATGGGATCACCCCATGATTTCATTGTCTAGTGTGTTCTTTTTATTAATATTACACTCTGATCTTAAGGAAGATATCCCATTTTGGTTTCACCAAAAGGAATCCCATTTTTGGGCTCCCTTCTCAGCCAACTTAAAGGTTTGTCTTGGAATGTTTAATTCCATATTCTCCGGTTATCTTAAGAACTTGTTTGAAAAGGGCAAAATGCTATGTATAGAACTGTTTGCTAGGGTGGTATCCAGTGTAGCGTATGAAGGTAGCGCAAACGACAGCCACAGCTTGCCCCTTGACACATCGAGATATCCTAGAGCCATACAAATTATCAACATGTGGCTTATAAAAAATATAAGGGGAATGTATATGGTACAATTATACCATATTATATCACATATTATATAATATATTTATAACTCAGGCACACTAAGTATAAAAAAAAATGGTTTGCATTGAATCAGATAGTCAGACAGTCAGCATGCATTTTATTGAGCATCTGATATATGCTAGGCACTTTCATTAACTATGAAATGACCAATATAAAAAGTATTTGAAGGGGCTATGTAAAAATAAGATTGAGTCAGGGAGTTGGGGTTATGATGGACTGTTTTACCTTTATTCTCCCCTAACATTAAAAAAATATATTACGGTTTCATAATTTTTTTAAAAAAAGGAAAGAAATGTTTACAACAACATTAATGATAAAAGCTGCAAATGCTCATTTGTGCTGACTCAGTTCTGGGCAGTCTGTATATATATTGTTTGATTTACTTCTATCAGGATGGCACTATAAAAAATAATAAATTTAATAATAAAAACAAAAAAGAACAAGAAAAGAATGGTACTATCCATAACATCATTCCCACGTTGCAGTGAAGAAACTGAGACACAATGTTTCATATCAAGCCCTTTATCTTAGAGCTAGTTTGTAGAACTGAGTTCCAAAGTGTTCTTAGCTGTTACTCCAAACGTATCACACCAGGGCGCGTAACCCACGCATGGGGGGACCCCCACAGAAGTTCCTTGATACTTGGCCTTTGGAGTGAATGCCCCCTCAGCTATACTGGGGTGTTCTCTGCTTTTCTTGTGAATCGCTCTCCCAGACCCAGACTCACAGCCGAGACTCGGTCCATGAATAAACCAGCCCCGCTCTGATAAAAGCGTCCAGGAATTGGGTTGACACTTTGTTTTTTCAGAAGTATCTGTCAAGTCCGTGGGACTTGTATAGTTTTTTCTGTGTGCCCACCACTCCAAACTGAAACAGATGACCTAGTTCACAAGACAAGCAGGCAGTTAAACTGAGAAGACAGTGATTAAAACAGGAAATTATTTCATCCTGGGAATATTCCAGAAACCAAGTCTGAATAATTGCTTCGTGTTCTGTTGGACACAGGTTCACTCCCAGGCTGACTCACACATGTAAAACTCCTGGTTACCTTATTAACTGCCACACGCATGCACACATCTTCCCGAAATGCTAACTGTGCAAGAGGAATCAGTCACTCTTGACTTTAGAGTTCTGATTTCTTCATCATTAACCTTTTTAAAAATTTTTTGTTCATTATCTGTCTCCCTTCTCTACTCTGCCAGAATGTAAGCTCCATGTAGATGGGGATCATGTGTGTGTGTGTGTGTGTGTGTGTGTGTGTGTGTGTTGCAGTTCCCTGAAGTAACAGAGATTCAGAGATGTTAATCAACTCGTCCAATCTCACACAGCTAGTGCACTTACTGAGATCTGAACCCGTGCCTGTAGATGCCAGAGCTCATGCTTTTTACTACTAAACTATACCTAAAACCAGAGTGTTTTAAACTTTTCTGATTATAAGACATAGTAAGGACTAAATCTTGAGTCTGTATATACATATTCATAATTAAAACTAATCTTTTAGTAATTAATATTACCCGTATTGCCTGTAATACATTATACATCATGAGATAGTCTATTCTATTCTATTCTATTCTATTCTATTCTATTCTATCCCATGCCATGCCATGCCATCCCACCCCATCTCGTTTCATTCTATGTGTTGGATCAATATTAATGGGTTGGTCCCCAGTTTCAGATAGAAATCATTGCTAAGATAATAACTTGCCTTAAGGATTCGTAAAGCATCCAGCTCTGATTTGCCAGGGAAAGCCCAGTGAGAAGGGCAAAGCAGGCCCGTGTTACTGCCCTCCGGGGAGCTTCACAGCAGGATGGCGCAGGTTCAGGTTCTCACGGCCGGCAGCCCCCCCCCCCCCCCCCGGGGGCTCCTTGGCTTCCCAGGGGCAGGCGGAGAGCAGGGCGGTCCTTCTGCCTGTCCGGCAGCCCATCTTCGTCCTGTGTCCACAGCACAGGGCAGAGGAGGCCCTCGGCAGATGGTTGCTGCCCGAGTCACACCAAGGGTCAGCTGGGGGCCCCTCACGCTCTGCTCTGCTCTAATATTCTCGATTAAGCCCCTGAATGAGGAAGGCTATACATTTCCCTCTGGCTCAGTATCAATAGCAAAAAGAACATTCTAGGATGGTCATTTTCCCCAGAGTTGCTGTCTTAGGCCTCTGTGGCACTGAGAAGTTAAAGAAAAAATATGCCCCCCCCACCAATGCCATAACTTCCTGTCCTGTCTTGTGGTTGACTTAAAGCATTTTCGGCTCCCGCCTCCCTCTTTCTCACCATTTCTGCTCGGTGGTTAGAGAGGTCACATATTGGCCAAGGAAATGATTAAGCAAATCCAGAGATGTTGGCGAAGGGGACCTGATTTTTCAAGGCCCTGGATTTGGAGAGCTGAAGAACGGAGCGTGATGAAGGGTTTGCACATGAGTTTTTGGCCTCACTCGGGCCTGGTGCATAATTTCCTGTTTTTGTGTCCTCGGAACTGCTAAGCTACTTGTGAACAGCTGGCCGCCGGGGGAGGGCGGGGTGAGGGCTGCAGAAGGAGGGGTGCAGCCAGCAAGGGAGGAGAAGGCTGCTCTGCCTGCAGTCCTGGCAAAACCTCTGTGAAAGTGCAAAGTTGTTTTGTTTTTGTTTTTTTTGTTTGTTTTTTTTTTTAAGACAAGGAACAGGAGACTAGAGGCCGAGGCTCCACCTTGAAGTGGGGGGTTTGAGTGGCAAAGAGGACAAGAAACACGTTTGAGCAGGAATGTGCCCGAGCTGCCGGATGCTCAGAGAGCGGTTGGACCTCCAAATGTTCCCATCGGCGCCGTGCGGCGGAACTGTCATTAAACCCCCAGGAGGCCGATTGTCCACCGTCTCCATTTTACGGACGTGGCCGTGAAGCTTAAAGGCATGAAACGATTTGGGATTCCAACTAAGGTCTTGGGACCCAGAGCCTGTGTTCTGTTCTGAAGAGAAAGGAGGTGACGGGGTTGTCCCTGGGACCATCCAATCCAGGTTCATTTGTTTACATCCAGGGCAGGGGAGGGGCCCCCATCAGCGTGGCCTGGTGATCCCTCTCCTCTCCAGGCCTTCAGATGCGCCGGCCTCGGCCGCTGTGCGCTCGGCTCCCCTTTCCACGTCTCCCTGCAAACTGCGTTACCCAGGTTCCGTGGCCGGCTGGCTGCTGGTGAGGTTCAGCCAGGGGATGGCACTGGCCCCGAGATGTACCTCCTGCACCCACACATCTGCAGAAAGGCAGGACTTCTGGAAGGTTCCTGCTGGTCCCAGCTACCCCCAGCAGCCTCCCCACCCCCACACGGTGCTCCATTTCTCACAGGGCACCCGGGTCCCCTGGCTCTGGGAACGTTAGGTCTTCCTTTGGTCTGTCTGCCCTTAATGGTAGCTATGGCTTCCCTCTGAGTCTAATCTCTGGATGGCCTCCTTGTCACATGCTTTTGGTTTCAGCTCTTCCTGCACCTTTAAAACTCATGCCCACCCCCGTTTCCCACATGAAACGACTTGGCACCGCTGGGTCTCCCTGACGCGGCCCTAAGTGAGCTGCGGACGCTCGGGCCTCAGACACAGCCCCTGAGACAAGAACACGAGCGCAGGTAGCTCACTGGGCAAGTGACCCCGGGAAGTGCATAGGAGGCCGAGTCCGGTACTGCTGTGGGCAGCTAGGGCTCCACCTTGCTGGGGAACCCTGTGGGAACATGCAGAAGAACACCTCAAAACTGTCCCAGTGAGAGAGAGGGCGGTGAGATGTCACCTGCCATCTTCCATCCTTCGTTGGGTGAGGGTTGTCCCGGGAGCAACATGTCAGGCATTTCCACGACAGCCCACAGAGGGGCTTAACGAGTTCCCATCGCCCCTGCAGAACCATCAAGAAGAAGAGAAAATATAGGGGGGGCGGGTGTCCTTTGAGGAAGCTGTGAGTGCTCAAGGTGAATGGACAGGTGGGCTGAAGGGAAATGAGGCGGGGCAGCTGCAGCATGTTACCATGGCGACCTGTTGTAAACGGATACAACCCAGGAAAGTCAAAGGCGATCGCCTTCTCAGAAATTCGACTTTACTTTAGAATGAGATGGACACCAGGGGAAAAAAATCAACATTTTTTGTTTCTTCTCTCCTCCCTCCGTTCTCTTGCTTTGCACGACCAGCCAGTCACCCCGTTGCCAGGATGAAGAGAGACTGGGACACAGTTTAAGGGTGTCCCAAGGATGAGGAGGCTGTTCAGCCCACGATAGAGGACATGTACCTTTCACCTTGGGCAGATGTCCGTGTCTCTCGTCAATAATGCTCAGTGAGCACTTACTACTTGTAAGCACTCTACGCGCAATGCTGTAAACACATTGTCTCATAATCCCCTTCTCAGTAACTCGCTGAGATAAGTACTATTATTATTCCCATTGTACGGAGGAACAAACTAAGGCTCTGAGGGGTGAAGTAACTTGCCCAGGATCTCACAGCCTTGGGTCATAGGTGTGGGTCACCTGGGTGGATGGACCCTTGAAAATAGACACTGAAATATGCTCTTAAGGGCCAAAACCACTTAGAAGTTTTACGTAAGTGAGCATTTAAAGAGGCTTAAAACTAAAATGATTCTACATTATGATATTTAGTGGAGAGTTCAGGTCACTCAATGAATATTAGTCGAATCAAGTCTGTATTAAATCCTACCTGCCACCAAAATACAAATCTTACTACGTCACTCTGTAGCTCAGATCTCTCCCATGACTCCCTATTGCCCTTGGGAGGAAGTTTAAAGCTGTGACCAAGGGCTCCTTGCCATGTGTCCTTGATGATTCAGCCTCCAGAACCTTCTCTCTCTACCCCGAGCCTCACTCCAGTCACACCGACCTACGTGCTTTTGCATTCCTCTTCTGCCGGGAACCCCTTTGGCAAACTCTCATTCATTCTCTATTAGTTAGCTCAGCTGTCACCCCCTCAAAAACCCAACTCCATCCGCTGTCGTTTTGTGGCAACGCCTTCCTGAGTTCCACAACCCCTTGCGTTTACCTCTCTACATCATTTTATGACTGCCTTTTTGCCTGCCTGCCTCTCCCACAAACGTGAACACATACCTTTAAGAGCTTGGGTTGAGTTTCAACCTTGGCTCTGCCACGTGTGCCCTTGGGAGAAGTTGCTTTTCCTCTCTGAGCCTTAGTTTCCTCATCTGTGAAATGGGTGGAAAACAAGGTTATTCATGTGACACACAATACCTGGCACGTAGTCAGGTCCACTGTGAGCCGCTGTCTCTGCATCTTCTGGTCTTTTTAGTTGATGCTCAGTGATGTGGTACGTAGGTCAGGGGTTTTCAGATTTTGCTGAGAGCACGGTGGCTGGGCCCCACCTCCAGCATTTTTGGTCCAGTGGATCAGGAGTGGGGCCCAAGAATTTCTACCTCGTTCTCAGGTGAGGCTGATTTTGATGGTATTGGGACCACACTTTGAGAGCCACTGGGCTGGCCACTTGGGGGTGGGCAACGTCTGATTAGTGTGACCAAGCGTTTGGAGCTAAAATAAACTCATGCCAGAGACAACTCAACCCCGGTGGAGGTGGCCATAGAATATCTATCTATCAGTTTAGCCATTCAACCAATATTTACTGTGTATCTACTATGCCCCGGCCTTCTGTGATTCCCAGCACCCCCGAAACAGATGAAGTTGGTCTGTTTGTTTTTCCATTCCTTTCAGCCCAGTCTTGGGAAGAAGCTTCAGGAAGGATAGTGTGATTGCCAGCATTTAGGGTGCTGCCATCTCAAAGCATGAAAGTGCCTCACGCTCACGGAGCAGCCCCGTCTCTCCCACGTCCACACTCAACTCCAGGGCGAGTGACTTCACCTGTGAGTGTCCTACCTAGAATGGGGTAACCCTAGTGCCTACTTGGTGGAGTTGCTCCGAGTACGGAGGGAGATGGAGTGTGGCAGCTAGCCCTCTCGTTCTAGGTCTTGTCCTTAAACTTGACGGCGTTCTCGAAGTTAATCAACAAACACCTGCTGAAGAGCTGCCTCCGCCCAACCTCCCGGCGAGGCGACCAGGGATGAAGGCCTGGCTAGAGACTGCAGGACCCCAGGTCTTGGAACTCCCCCCTGTGGCCAGATTGAAACAAAAACATCCTTCATGAGGGCAAGTCACAGAAGCAGTGAGCTCCTTCAATGGCCATCTTTGTCAGCCGTGCAGCTGGGGCCCATTTTATCAAGAAGGGATCCTTTGGGTGTTAAAATAAAAAAGCCATACAGGTGCATGCTGGGCCCCACATAAAGAAATGCTGCAACGAAGGAAGCCGTTCAGTTCAGTTAGGGGCATGCGGCTTTAAATTAGATAATGCATTCAGAAAGCACGTGCAAACTGTGAAGTGTGATAACTAAGGCCTTATTCTTATTACCCTTATTCCTGTGAAGTTGCTTGGGTTGCTACACTAGTCCGTGGCTAGTTAAAGGGCCAGGGGATGGAGAGGCTTGAATGAGTCGCTTTCTGGGGAAGGGAAACAGAGGCGAAAGGGTTAAACTTCCCAGAAAACGGATTTATGCAAAGGGCTGGATCCGCACTGGCATTCGGGCCTGGGCTAAAGATCTGAATTACAAATTCCAGACTTGGCTGCTCAGTAAGGGAAGTCTGTTTTCCCTAATGGAGCCTGGGCTTGCAGCGGGTCAGGGCCACTTTATTTTCACTGATAGAGTGAACGAGACCTGGACCACAGAGGAGCCTAATTCTACTCAGCGTGGGAACTGCCTTTTAAAAAAAGGCTTGAAAAGGGACCTTGGGAGGATGGCTAAACGCAACCCTTATCATCTTATGTTTCTGCAAAGTGCACCCCCTGTGTTCGCAACGTGGGTGAGTTAATAATTGAACTCACTTTCCTTTCCTTCTCTTTAAGGAAGGTGGGCTAGCTGATTTATGTTTTAAAGCTTAAAGATTAACGTGGGTCTATTTGAGGCAAGGAGTGACAGTTGTCAGGTCTGGTGTGTAGAAATCTGCCTCCTTCCAAGGTCTTGGAGAAGCAGCCCGCCCAGTGGGACTCCTTGGAGGAGCCAGCAGACAGATTCCAGCCTCTCGGAATCTAAGGGAAGTCTGGACTGTTTGCAAACAAACAAGGACAGCCCTGCTAGTGTGTGTGTGTGTGTGTGTGTGTGTGTGTGTGTGTGTGTGTGTAAATCCCCGGTAATTTGTTTCCAGAGCCGGGGGGTACAACAAAAACACAAGAACTTCGCTTCCTTTCTCTTTCCCTTCCTTTTGGCACTCCTTTGGGTTGTGTGTGTCCCCTGCCTCAAAAATGATGAATTCATAAGGGAACGAAGGGCTGCTGAGAGCCACTGTGCTTTCCTACGAGTCCATTTGTGCAGATCAGTCAAAAGTCACCTTTGGCTGCAAGTGGAAAGCAGAGGTTTCTTTTCGGGTTTTTTTGTTTTGTTTTGTTTTGTTTTGTTTTGTTTTCTGCTTTTGGTTTTTCCCCGTGGCAGCCATGTCAGCTCCACAGCTCAATTCTTGGGAAAGGCCAGCTCTTCTTGACTTTGGAGAAGACACACTTCCCTGTGCACCTAAAAATAAAAAGAAAACAAGGAAATGAGCACGCAGATTTTAAAGATGCATTTTGCCCCTTCCCCCAGGTCTGAATTTCTCTTTCTGTTTCTGGGTGTTTTTAATGCTTTGCTCTGTGCAGTTTTTGCTGTCTGAGGGGCATATCTGGGCTCCATATCTTGGAGAACTTAAGTCCCACTGTGAATCCTGTCCCCAGAGCTTTCCTGCGCTCACTTGGGGGCGTTTCTGCTCTTTTTCACTCTAGGTCAGCATGAGGCATGGAAATTAGTATTTATTATAAATTCAGAAACAGGCTTGTAACTAAAAAAAAAAAAAAAAAACCACCCATAAAACAAAAACCACACAAAACTCAAAAAATGGAGTTTTAACTTGCTTTGTAGGCTACACCTGGACTTAGAGTCCCCCGTGCAAGTCATTTTTTGAGTCTGCTTTGGCTTGGATTTTCTTGCCTTTAAGAACAAACAAGCGATTTCATTAAACGGGTGCCTTTTTTTTTTTTGGCCAGGAGGATGGGAAACCAGTTACAGAAACTATTGGCATGCTTTGCAGGAAAATTCTCAGCAAAAAAACCTCTTTAAAAAACAAAACAAAACACAACTACTTTTCTTCTCAGGAGGTGGGGGATGGGAGGGCTCCTTTAGCATGAGTGACTCAGTCCCTCCTGGGGGCATTTCTCATCAGGACCAAAAGCCCCTAAGCCCAGTGAGGTGAAACTTGCAAATGATAGGTCCTGTCACTTTTCTCAATGGGCTGGCATGGCTGGGAGCTCACCAAAGGTCACACCAGGCCACCCCCCTGGTGTTTAGAGACAAAGGAAAAACCAGCTGCCTGGTTTCCTTGAATCTGTGATGACTGTGGCAGAGGGAAAGCCACCCCACTCCACGGGTTCCCCAAAGGGTTTTTTCCTGATTTGTGCCAAGTTAATCATCGGGACAGGCAGCGGCATGAGGTCATTCTCGACTGGGTGAGTCACAGACACTGAGTAATCCCCAGGTTTGGGTAGGAGGGTCTGAAAAAGCCAACTCAGCTACAGGGACAAGGCCTTTGGCCTTTATCTGGAAACCAGTGTTCATCCAGTCCACGCTGGGGGCTGGCATGTGCCCGCAGCCCAGGGTCCCCTTATCTGGTTTTGTAAAGAATAATATACTTTTTCCCCCTAAACACATTTTCTAAATGCCTTGTGACCAAAGCCAGGATTTTATTTGCCTAAAGTGCAGACATAGGAGAGTAGATTTAATTTTATTTCTGATCCGTGTGTGATGGCTGGCACTTGAGAGGGATTTGTGTGGGTATTAGTTACATGTCTCCCTTGGTACATGTGTGGATATGAAAGTGCACATGTATCACTCTATTCCTGTAAGCATGTATGAGCATGTGCCTATTTCTGTATGCAGTGTATGCTTGCAGGCATGAACGTGTGCACGCATTTCTCTCTTCTTGTATGCATGTATGTTTGCATGTGTGAGTGTGTGCCTGTGTGGTATAAATATATATCTGAGTCTGTATGTTCATGCGTGCATCTGTAGTGGACACTGCCCACATGCTCATCCTCTAGCTGCTGTGGGATTCTAGCTTCTCAGCTCAATGGGAACAGTCTGTCCTTCCCAGCACCTTCCAAGGCGACCCACCACTCACCGAAAGGGCACAAAGGTTGCCCCCCCGCCCCCCGCTGCAGGTAGCACTGCTGCATGGTACAGGTCACGCTGCAGAGCCCCTGGGGTCATGGGACTCCCCTGCACCCTACCCCTGCCCTGTTCTCTCCCTCCCTCTCCCCTGGGAGCCCTCCCTGGCTTGGCTCTAGGCAGCCTGGCCCAAGACAGTACTTTTACATGTGCGTGTTTGTATGTGCAAATGTGCATGGCCACGTGTGCGTGTGCACACCCACATACGAGGAAGTCTAGGAGGAGCTGGGAGAGAAGACAGGCCGGAGGAAGGGCACTGATTTCACACGGGGAGAGAAAGGCATCTCAGAGAGAGTGAGGGAGACCTTCCGACGTGGAAGGCTGAAAGAGGCTGCAGGTGTAAGTGTATTTTCTTTTTTTATTATTAAATCAGGGAAAGAAAGATACCGTGTATGTGATTCAGTCAATCATATGCTACTTTGGAATTACATCTTGAAGGACTCCTGGTCCTCTTTCCTCCTTGGTGCAAATATTCAAGAAAACTCAGATATTTGAATGATCTGTAAATTTTATTAACGGAGGTTATGGGGAGGGCTTTATCAGAGCACATCCTGAGAACATTAGGAAATTACAGACAGGCTCGAGGTAAGTGACAGACAGAACAGATGAAGCAAGCCCCTCAGCCATCTGAGGAACATTAATAATGTGAGATTGCGGGACCCAGTCTTGGTTAGGGACACAGGATGCAGGATGCACGCGGAGCCCCGCACGCCCCCTTGTGTTGCAGAATAAACTTGCAGCTTCATTTACACGTTTGGTTTGGTGTTGTTGGAAGCTGCAATTCCCATCTTTGCCGCTCAGAGAGCCCCGGTTTTCCCAAGTCCCTTCCAGCCCTCTCCAGTCTGGCGCCTCCCCCTCCTCAACACCGTTCAAGGGCCCTATTTGAAAAGCAACTCTTACTCATTCCTTTTTTCCCCCCACACGTTCTAAGCCAGGAAACTGGCAATGTCCCAACTCAGAGCCCATGTTCTCCCTCCTGGAAGTGGGAACTCCGACGAACGGATCCCAGCCCTCCCTTCGAGCTAAGAGGGTGAGCCGGTATTTACTACAGAGTTTAATTCCCTCCAGCAGGCGTGTCTCCCGGCACCTCGTTAGTCACTGCCATGTGCATAACACACCCCGAAGGCGTTCCTTCCTGCGCTCCTCCCCCACCCTTGGCAACCATCAACCTGCTAAACCATCCTTACAGCTATTTACCGGAAAGGACCGGCCAGAGACGCGCATTATACACCTCAACATACACAGCTCAGGCTTAACTCGTAGGCAGAATTTCATTTGGTGGCCATCAGAAGAAGAACTATACACAAGGAGTGGGTTTGGGGAGGAGATGGAGCAGGGAGAGGGCATCCTGGTGGCAGGAGAAGGCCTGGTGGCGATTTGTTTACTTGGGTTTGCCAACTGGTCCAATGGCTACGGGGTCCGTTTGCACTTGAGCGTCCATCATCCGCTTTGGTCCCTGGAGAAAAATACACAGAAGTTGTACCCTAATGAAGATCTGTAACGTCTTCAGCACTGACTCCGTACCGGGTGCCGTGTTAAATAGACACCTGATCGTGGCTGGTGGATAAGAGAATGATCTCCAGTCAGACACCCAAGTTCATTGCCCACTTAGGTCACTAATACTTGCTAGTTCTGTGAAACCGTGCACAAAGAACTTAACTCTTGGTGCTTCTGTTTATCTTTAAAATGGGGTTGAGAGCACTTATCTCAGAGGGTTATTCTAAGATAAAGTGAGTTCATTCTTGTAATGCACTCAGAATGGTACCCGGGGAGTCGGAAACCCTCGACAAGGACAGCTCACTCAGTCACCCTCTCTAATCACCTTCTAACCACACTGCCTTGCTTAATTTTCTTACAAAACGCATCACTGTCTGTTATCTGCCTGACGTCCATCACTACCAGAACGCAGGCTCTGTAGATTGTCTGCGTCTTCTCGCTGCTTAGCAAGCGCCCGCACACAGTAGGTAGTCCTTTGTATTGACTGAATGAGGTCAGATGAACTCTTATGAGTCAAATACTATTCAATCACCCGCCCAAGTCCCCCTTATCCCCCTGTGTAGTCAACCCCTGCCCCACCAGCCGAACTGGGTAGCGACGGGCCTGTTCTCCATCCTGTGACTTTTGTCCTTTCCGATGCCTTATCAATGGAATCACAGAGCGTACACAGTTCTTGAGTCTAGCTTCTTTCATGTCACGTAATGGATGTGAGGTTCATCCATCTTGCTGCATGAGGTCCACTGGGGGACTATTATTGTTAGCCCTGTTTTACAGTATAGTAAACACGGTATAGTATAATAGGAGATAGCATATATAGTACAGTAACGTATACAGTGTAGATAGTATATATAGTACTGTACATACAATAACATATATATAGTAGAGTAGTATATACGAGGGCTGTCTGGAAAAAATCCAGCCAATAAATGTCTCTATTTTTCATATATGGCTGGATACTTTCTGGACAGTCCACGTAGTATAGTACTCATATATAGTATATATAGATGCTATAGTGTAGTATAATGTAGTATAGGATAGTATAATATAGGATAGGGTATACTGTATAGTAGATTATATATACATATATAGTGAAGTCTAGTACGGTAAACACAGCATAGTATGTAATACATACAGTATAGTAGAGTGCACCATAGTATATATTATACAGTACATACATATAATACATACAGGGTAGCACAGTATAGTAAATAGAGTGTATATGTAGTATAGATAGTAGTGTACAGTATAGGTAGGGTAGTAGAACATACTCTGGAGAAGGGCATGCAGTATATATACTAGTGTCATGTAATAGAACGTAGGATAGTAGAATATCCATAGGATAGGACAGGATAATGTATAGTGTATACATACATCAAGCATCTACTACACACAATACACTGTGTTAGTCTTTGGGGACAGGAAGATGACCAGGGTGACAGGGCACACTGAGTCTGGGCTCAGGTGTCAGCCATAACTGGGTTTGAGGGCTGTTCCGTTCCTCTCGGGATTCGTGTCCTCTGATCAATTCCGTGTCCTTTAAGCCTGTTGCCTCATCAGTCCACGTGACTGGTCTTACAGCTGTGACCGCACCTGTCCTCAGGGCACCCTGGAAGTTTACTCCATGATCACTCACCCAGCCAAGGAGGAAGCTCGGGGAGGGTGAGAGACTTAAATAGGGTTCCCCATAGTGAGTGGTGGATCCACCCGGCTTCCGGGTCCCATTTGCCTGAATTTCGGGCCGGTCTCACTTGTTTCTCCTCTTACTTCAGTTGGATCACCTTGCTTATCGTCTGAATAATGACCCTCAGACACCCCTTGTTGGCCAGGATTTACATCACCCCAAATATAATAAAACATTTTCTAGTGTCAGATTTCACTCCAGCTGTTCATTCATTCATTCAACAAACACTCAGGCCGTGTCTACTATGTTCTAGCCACTAGAACATCTGGAGAGGACAGCCCATCTGTGGTGACAGGGAAGGTCATTGCCCTCCCAAAGCCAACAGACTAGGGCAGGAGACCAAGAAGAACCAAACAGACGGCACTAAAGAACCAAAGGATCGCTTCAGTATTTCATGCCTGGCTCCGCCCTGGACTGGGCTTCCCTGCAGGGAAGGAGCTAAGTTCTAGTCACCTCCTGGTGCTCAGCCCCTCAGGGTCCGGCTGAGAGCAGCCTCCCCGATGGAAGTTCTTCAAGGCACCCTGTGGCCACAGCTGGACAGTGATGCTTCCTGTCACCGCCCTTGCCCGCCGCCACCTCCCCCGTCCGACGCTCACTTTTGCAGCCAGGCGGAATGAACCTCAGTTCCGGGCTCCACTCCCGCGCGGGATCCCGGCCCGGAGCGCACTCTGCCTTCAGGCCGCGGCTGGCTGACCTGGCCCCCCCCCCCCCCCCCCCCCCCCCCCCCCCCCCCCCCCCCCCCCCCCCCCCCCCCCCCCCCCCCCCCCCCCCCCCCGTTTCCGCTGCGAGGCCTGCCCCGCCGCGCCTCTCGAACCCAGGGCCAGGCCCGTCCTCACGCTCGGGCTCCCCTCCCACGCTTCCCACCGCGTCCGTCTCCCGAGCGTGGGCTCCGGACAGCAGGGCTCTCGTCCGCCTCGCTCGCTGTGCCCAGCACGGCGCCTGGCACGCGGCACACACCCCGAAAATGCTGAATGTCCCCCGCACGCTCCCCAGGCCTTAGCCCGGCGGCCCCCTTCGGACGTGAGAGCCCGGGAAGGAGAGGCGCAGGGTCCACCTACCAGGCCCTTGAAGAAGCCCCCGAGGGACGGCCGCCGCTTGTCGGGTCTCTTCTGGGGCCTGTCGCCGTCGGTCGCCGCCTGGGCCTCCAGCGCCGCGGGGCCGGCGCGCGGGGCGGCTCCTTTGGCTCTCTGCGTGCGCAGCCCGGCCGCGGCCTTCCCGTCCGTGGAGGCGCCGTCGTTGCCCGTCCGCACTGCTCCCGCCGGCTCCGCGGGCACCACGGCCTTGGCCGGGGAGTCGCACGTCTGCAGCAAGTTCAAGCACAGCGCATTTCAGTGGCGGCAAGGCCGCTCTCAGTAGCGGGGGACAGACTCTGAGAGGCTGAAAGGCATGGGGCGGGGGGTGCCTACGTTTTCGTGGGTCCTGGGTCGCCACAGCTAAGTGCCGATGCTTAGTTACGGTTCAAGTTCCCAGCGGGGGACACTTATGTAGCTAACCGTTTGTTAAGTCCTTGTGTGCTTTCCCAGCAAGCTCCCCTCCTCCTCCTCCTCCTCCAGGCCCCAGAACCCGGGTTTTCCTCGGGGAACTGCTCCTTTATTCTCGTGCATTCCCTGGCGTTTAGGCAAACTGAGTCCTGGACAAGGGCATGTGCCTCAGCCTGGCCAATCAGAGCATTGCATGCAGCTGGGCTGCTGTAAGTGGTCCCGAGGGCCACACAAGTAGAAGCTGAGCTGATCTCAGAGTTTGGCTACAACAACCGAGTCGGAGAGGGGCCTGGTCCCTTTGCCTTGCGTTTGAATATAAAAGCCTGGAGCTTCCAGGGCCACTGTCATTTCCAGAAATAAAAAAGTCTGCTTGAAAAGGAAGCCAACACAGAGGGGAGCAGAGCTCAGAGATGGAGAGAGAGAAGTGCCCGCATCCGGATGGCATCGTGCATGCAACCTTGAGGAGGTTTCTACACTCACAACCCTACGTGACTGTTTTCTCTGGGACACCTAGTCTTTTCTTTGTGTCTGTCTTGATTTCTGGGGTGAAACGAAACAGTGATGAATGAAGATGGCTGTTTTCGTTTTGAACTTGTGTCCTTTCATGCTAAAGTGAAATGCTTACAATCCTATTCAGTTCCTACAATTGAGAGGAATGAGTTTGTAAAATCCAAAAACCTAGAAAATGCTGGGTATTCTACAAATAACAAAAAGGTCTATTAAGAAGTGAAAGCCTTTTACCCATAATTCACTTAAACGGAAATGCCAATGGGGGCCAGACAGATCAAATAAAAACAAGGCAGAGCCTCGGGGTAAGAATAATCACGTGGAGACCTCCGGTTGGGAAACCACAGTAAGGCCAAGGAAATCTTGCTCTAGTGTAAGAAAAACACCCGTTCAAGCAATGCTGTCTTTGATGTTGGGGACACAGTTTGGAGTTGGGGAGGGGTCTGTGGTGACCTGAGTATCACCTGCCCTGGCTAAAAGGGCAACAGCTGCCCAGACCCAGAGGAGAGAGTCCATGTGGGATTACAGCCCCAGTGTGGTCAGAGCATCTGTCCCGCCCTTCCCCCACCATGGAAACTTGAAATTGAATTTTTTTTTGGGGGGGATAGCTCCCTGGATGGGAATTGAACCCAGGCCACGGCATTGAGAGCGCCAAAGCCTAGCCACTATACCACCAGGGAACTCCTTGAATTTTTTAAATGCAAAATATGTCCATTTTTAAATGTGGACTTCAAAAATTTTAAAGCCCTGTTCACAGCAAACAACGACAGCATGAGTGCCCCCGTGGGTCACATTTGACCTACCGGATATATGCTTACAATCTCTGATTCATAGAGTCGTGTACTGTCCCCAGGCCCAGAAATTCTGTGATGCGATGGCAGTTCTGATGGAGAAGGTGGTGACTATAGAACCGTCATCACACCAGTGCCTCAAGCCCACCCCTTAGAAATAAGTGAGAAGATGGAGGGTTCCCAGTTCTGAGGCCTTCCCAGGTTGTGGCCCCCGGGGCAGGGGGTGGGGTGGGGTGGGCAGATTCCCTGGAGAAAGAAGTATTAGACGTCCGGTGCGCCCCAAGGAGCCGTCCTGAATATTTCTGTTTGACTCTAGCCGCCAAAGTCATAGCAGATGCAAAGTCAGATGCAGATGTCCAAAGTACAGCAGACAGCCCCAAGCAGGTACTTGCCTTAGAATGAGCCAGAAACCCCCACCACAGTGCTGCTCAGAGGCCGCACACCGGTGACCTCGCTCACACACCCCGTGAACTGGTGTGGTGGCGTGGAAGGTTTTAAGACACAGTGAGCGGCGAAGGGCTTAGTCTGGAGTCCAGGGGCCCGGGGGCGGGGGCGTCTAGTTCCATCACACCCTTGCTTGGGGCCTGGCGTAAGTTGTTTGCTTGCTCAGCTTCCTCATCATCGTGTGCGGTCATCACAGAAATCACGCCTCAGGGAGCTGGGGGGTTAGATTAGCTAGTAAGGGAAAGCCTGTATGACACAGCGTCTGGCCCTGGGGACATGTCGCACAGAAAGGGACCGATCGTCTTGCTTTGTCTGGGAGTGAGGGGCTTCTGCAACACGGGGCTTATGGTTTGAAAACCGGGAATGCTCTGGGCGATCTGGTCATCGTGGTTTAACATCGTCAGGGGTGACTCCTGGGAGACTGGGTGGATCTGAGAGTCAGGTACAGATGAGGCACTCAGGAAATACTCGGGGAATGGAGTCCCCCTGTGACAGTTAGGTCAAGACTTGTAGGATGGGAAGGAGCTTTCCACATGGACAAGGGGAGAGCACGTTTGAGAGCCTTGTAGTAAGAACCCGCTGAGGGACTGTGGCACGCTCATGCTCGTATCCGTAGAGCCCAGGTCAGTGCCTGATACACAGGAAGCAGGTGCTTAACCCAGAGATGCTAAAGGTGTCGGCTGGGGTTGAGACATGCACTGGAGATGAGTCTAGAAAGAAGCGAGAACGGGCCAGCGCAACCCACCACCGAACCGAATTTCCAGGTCACTTACTTGGTCGCTGGAGTCTTTCCCATTTATCTCTTCTGAGTGAGTGATCCTGCCATCCCCTTTCACTGACTAAAATAACAAACAGACAATGGCCTTTCAGCTGCCATAAGCACCACAAAATGGAGAACGCGGGGATGTTCTGACACGGATGGCCGCAGCCGTCCCTACTGCGATTCGGGGCCGAGACAAACAGCGGGCCAGCTGGGCCCGTATTACTCACGAGATACACAATTTCCGTGCGGTCTGTACCCCGCGTCTAATTAAATCCAAGTGTGGCCTCCAGACATCACAGCCACCACAAAAGTACCAAACCCCGGGGTTAGGAAATTCCGGGAGGAATAAATGATGGTGGAGATACTGATGTGGGAACCGGGGGTGTTGGAACATACTGAATGAATGAATCAATGGACGAACGGGGGGGTCAAACGGTACAAATTTCCAGTTACAAGAAAAACAAGCACGAGGGACGTCACACACATGTAATGTGATGACTAGAGTTACAACTGCCGGGTGGTGTCTATGAAAGTTGTTAAGAAAGTAAATCCCAAGAGTTCTCATTACAAGGAGAACTGGTTTCTCTCCTCTCCATTGCTTTTTATTGTATCTATATGAGATGACGGGTGTGAACTGAACTTGTGATCATTTCACGATGTGAGTCAGTGAAGCCTTTAGGGGTACACCTGAAACATACAGGGTGTATGTCAATTACATCTCAATAAAACTGAAAAAAACAAAATAATGAATTAGATTCACTAATATGAAACCATTGGTACCAGTGGAAATGGGGGACATTTCATGGTGGTGGTTTTACGTCTTTTCCCCGGGGTAGGGAGATGGGGTGCATTGAGCATTTCGTTTCTCATCCGTTAGTGCCCCCTGTGGCCAGGAGCACCCGTGACAGGGCTGGATGGGGTCAAATCCGCAGCCCTGGCTCCTGACACTCTCGCTAAAACATTCTGCAATTGTGATCCGGGGACCAGCAGCTTTAGCGTCGCCTGGAAACTTGTTAGAGACACAGATTCTGAGGCTGTACATCGGGAACTCCTCCAGATGTTCAGAACCAGACACTCGGAGCCGCCGGGCCCAGCCACCTGTGACTTGCAAGCCCCCCCGCCCCCACCAGTGGCAGGGGCACACCTGAGTTGCAGCATCGCTGCTTTAAGCTAACTGGCCACAGACCAGTGGGGACCCCGACGGGCTCTGCGGCTTCGCTGTGTGCCCACTAGTGCTCTAAGCTTGATTCTTGATAAAATACCTAAGCAGCTAGTCATGCGTCGTTTGGTTCTCATCAACAATTTTGAATCATGTGTCATTCCCACATATTTTTTGCTCAGGCTTATTGTCTCCTCACCCCTGTTATGGAGGGGGTGGTGGGAGCCGGGGTGAAGCAATGGGGGGCAAAATGGAAGACTTCAGAGCCCACTGTTACTATCTTGGCCAGTCTGCTATCAGACAGCAAGACTCTACAGCGCCTGCACTGAGAGTAACTGCAGACCTCAAAGGCACTCGAATACTCTTTTGACTGATTAATATTATGTAATCTGGGAGGGCGTACTCATATTGGTAGAGATAATCAGTATTTGTGAAAGCTAGCTTTTAATAGAGTGCTTAAGTGCCCAGCACCATGTTAAATCAGATGATAACACGTGCTAGCTCATTTACGCATCACATCAGAACCTTAAGATAGAGGAATAGTTTTATTTTCCTCATCTTCCAGGCAAGAAGATAGATATTCAGAGAGAAGAACACGAAACCAGCAGGTTATGGAGCCAGGATTTGACACCACATACTGCACACTTAATCCCCTCCCCCCATCACCCTTAGAAGGTAGGGGACACCATTCATGAATGAATGTTTATTGAGCATCTACTACGACACTGTGCATTAGGAAAAATGATAAGGGTTTTTGATAAGACAGAGGTTGCTAAGCCCCAAATAGGGAGGTGCGTGGGACATGCCTTCCTTGGAGGTCAACCTGGGCTGCCCTCTAATTCAGACTGCCATTGGTTCGACACAGCATGGGCATCCCTATGTCCTTTCCTATCCCAGAAGCAACCTTCCCAGAGCTTGGCCTAGGGTAGGACTCTGACACATGCTTCTCGATGGGTTAGCGACGAGAGAAACCTTTCTTCCCTTCGACTCCTGGTGTCTGAGAGTTGCATGGACTTTCCTTAGGGATGTTTGTTGTGGGTTTCACCAAGGTGCTCAGCCCAAAGGCAAACAAGGGTCTGTCTACAATTTAGATCTGTTCGGATGGAAAGAGGTTTCTTCCTGCGTCTGGATTTTCTGCTTTGTTCTGCAAGCGCCAGTCTGGCTAGAGAAGGTTTAGAGAAAGAGACGGACCCTCTTGGTCATTATTTCTCTCTCTACAACCAGCTCTGTCAGCGTCCCCATCTCACTCAAAGGTTTTGCCACTTGGGGATCTCATGTGACCCTCAGAATTCAGGCTGTGTGGTAAGAGCGCGTCCCACTCAAACGCGTTTCCCAGTGTCCTTTAGAACATAGTGGCATGTCCTCACTCGTCAGCCTTTGGGACATGTTGAATGGCAAGAAACCAACCAACCAACCAAACAAACAAAATGACTATCTCGGGGGGCCTCATGCACCATCCTTTCACCACCTTCGGCCCCTAAGAGACAAAGATTTTTATCTTCCCTCCAGTTGTTTCCATCTGCAGTCTCTGAGATACTCTGCGAAGAGAAGATTTAAATTTGCTTTTTTGTTGTTCAATTACAGTTGAGGTTCAGTGTTCTATTAGTTTCTGCCCCCCCCCCCCCGTCTTTGCCAGCCCCTGGGGGAGGATTGGGATCGAATCCGAAGGCTCTCTGCAGCTGTGGACCCAGGTAGCAGCCTGGGAACAGACCCTCAGGCTGTCAGGGAGATCACTGCAAAAAGTTCAACGTCTGTAATAATAAAAAAGGAGACTATCTCAAGCTTTTCTATGATTGTTTTCTCTGTTGTTCATTTTGAGGCATATAAAGCTGTATTTATGCAAAGGTGAGTGTATGCTGAGTTTAGACTAAGGGTCTTTTTGGAGTCTATCTGCGGTCTCTTCAGTGATCGTAGTTATTAACAATCCCTCCTCCCGCCCTGTCTTCTCTCCTTCCTCCCTCCCTCCTTTGGTTTTGCTCTGTCCCTCTCCCTTCATTGTGGCAGAGCCCTCTTTCAAAGACAAATTAGAATAGTTTGTGATGGCTCTGTGTGCTGAGGACCATCATGCACAGAAGCTTATTCCTTTCCAGCTGTCCAAAATAGCAGCGTTACTTCTAAGAAGACTACAGTTCTTTCAGGGGCTATGGAATACTTTAAAGAACAGTCTGAAGACTACTAAGTAATTTCAGAGATTTCGCTGGTGTGATACTGAGCAACTGAGTTCATAGAGTTTATTTGTATTCATGACAGTCAAAGGGGAAGCACTCCGGGACATCCAGCCTTGCCCATGAATAAAGTCATCTGCTATTTCTTTCGTTGTGTCATGCATTGCTATAGCTTGCTAGGTGGAGGGATGTTTGAACCATCTCCAATAGATATCTCTTCGATATTCCAAGTTCTAGTGAAATGTTGGGTGGTCAGTTTCTTTGGAAGGAATGCAATGAATTTTGAGGGACATCCCTTCCAGCCCAAGTTGACATTTAAAAGAAGAATTGGGATGACCTTTTAGTTTAGTGTGCGGATACCAGCAAGACCGTTACCAGATCAGACTCATTAAAGCAAACTCAAGGAACGGGACCTGCTAGAAATTTCCAGGATAAACAAAGGCTATGAGTCCAAGATCTTCATTTGAAATGGAATTGGACAATTCAGACAAAATTACACAGCGGAGGTAAATCTCATTTTAGGGACAAGTATGTTCAGAAAACTGTGTCCTAGTTTGTGTAAGTCATGCATTAATTCTCTTCTCTTTTGCCTTGTAATTTCAGGTCAACGTAATTTAGGTCATTTCAGGTAAGCCCAACAAGTAGGAATGATGCTTCTGCAGAAAACATGACTAAGGGACTCACCAGAATGGAGCTAGGGTTGTTCTACCTGCATTCACTCACCAAGAGAGCCAGCTGTGGGGGCCCAGGGAGCAGAAATGGCATGGGTACAAGGGTCAGGGTCAATAAAAACCCACGTTTGAGTCCTGTGACCTTGGGCAGGTAGCTTCAACGCTCTGGGTCTTCTGTCCTCACGTGCACAGTGGGGCAGGAGGAGGGCTTATTACAGAGGGTTTTTATATTAGTAATTGAATTAATGCATGCAATATGCTTATTAGCACAGTGCTGGCCGTGCCATTTGTACACAGTAAATAAATGGTAGTGATTATTACTACTATTAATTACTGAGAAGAGCCAAATGACTGTAGAATCCCCTTTAAAGGTAGAAAGGAAAGCACGTTGCTGGTGAAGACAGGAATTGCACCTACAGATGCTGCTTTCAGAAATGCCTCTTTAAAGAGTAGCTCAGCATTCACAGCTCAGCAAAGAATCTGAGATCAATTGTTTTGTTTCGTTGTATAGTTGTTATTACAAGCCACTGACTTTTTTCTCCCTCCAGAGAGTAAATTCCGACAGCTTTTCTTAGGCTTATTAGATTGAATGTAATCAACGGAAATCTCTGATTTCGTAGCTATCTCCTCATTGGGGCCTTTAATTTGCCCAATATTGAAGCTCACAGTCGTTCTTATCTAAGCCTGAGAACGTTATTCTAACAAAGAGTTTCTTACAAAGCTAATGATATCTAAAGAGACCTGAGTGGATTAAACGAAACAATGTATGTGACCATGGTTTGGAGGAGGAAAGTACTTTCCAAGCACAAGGTGGTTGTTAATATTGACAAATTATAAACCTATATGTATATTTCTGTCCACCACTTTTATGGCTTCCTCTGCCCACCTGGTTTGTGGGTACATGAATACAGCCCTCTACCCACTCACTTTATAAAAATATACCAGCACTTCAACTATCCGATTTCTTGACATACAGTGGAATTACTGCATAGAAGAAGCTTTTTCTTTTTTTCTTTTTTTGGTTTGGGGCATGACAGATGTCTTAGCTGTTCCTTGCAATTATTTTGAAAGTCTGTAGGAGCCCATAGGGTTTTTGTGAAGTGATATATCTCCATGTGCAGAATGCAGTGTAAGGACTTACGTGACTCTCTTTCTTTTCCCTAAAATGTAATTATTTGAAAAATGATTTTTTCCCTACTTTTACTTTTATGAGGTCAATTTCTGGAAATCTATTCAGAAATGAACTGGGTAATGTATTTATTTAAAAAAAAAAAGTCAACCAAGAGTTCCTTTGCCATGGGACAGTAAATATGTCATCTGAAGGCAATTTAAGGGGAGCAAAGACCAGAAGGTAGAAAATCAATGGTCTGATAAACAGAGATAGAGATTACAAAACAAAGGTGATACACTTGAAATGGAGTTTTTCTTCACTATCGATGATTTTTAAAATGCTACAGTTTGCTAAGAATATCCAAAATCAGTTGAAACATTCTCTTATTTGGATATATATATACACACACATACACGAGGGCTGGCTGTCCAGAAAAAAATCCAGCCACAAATGCCTCCATTTTCCACGGCTGGATACTTTCCGGCCAGCCCTCGTATATGTACCTCATAGTGATGGGCCAGATACTGGCTCTACTTTCAAGCCCTTAGAGGCCATTGTTGTTTGGTTGTTGTTGTTCTTGCATAAATACAAAGCCTTTAAATTAGTTGGGAAGCTATTTCAGGAAATGTTTATTGCTGAAGCTGACCTCCAGGAGTGTGGGCCGTGGGGATACTCACACCTGTGCATGAAAGTAGGGGTGCAGGATGTTCATGCAGGTTCGTGGAGCAGCTGGGATTGTGTGTGTAAGACACATGGTGTGTGCTCCCTGAATAGGGCGTGGAGTTTAAAAACAGTTGCCTGTTTTCCTCATTAGGCTCTATTCTCCATGAGGACAAGAATGAAGGAAATACAGCAGGTTGGAAACAAAGCAAATCGATGGCCATCCATAGAGAAATGGTTAATCAGAGTACAATAAATCCAGACAATGGGATGCAATGGAGTTGTCATGAAGAGGACCGGGGGGGGGGGGGCGCTGTACCCAGGCTCGCAGGCCCAACCATGCGGACGGGGCCAGGAACGTAAGCGAATGAGCTGGGCCGGGCGTGACAACGGGGAGCGCTGGGGATTGCGGTGAACCGGAAAACCCACGTCTTCTGTGGATTTGAATTAATCACGATGGTATCGTAATGCCATAATGAAAACAAAACTGAATCCAAGATAAGAATCATTAGGCTATCTGGAATTTTAGGAGAAATCCTGATAATCCTGGAAGCTTTGGAATTTGAATACTAAAAGGCGTAGTGTTCAAGTTCTCAGCCTGACCCATTTAATGGGCAAGAAAAGTAATGGAAACAAGGAAGCTAGGAGACCTGACACTCTGAATCCAGGGAGATTCCTTCGGAAAAACGTGTCCTTTTCTACCTCTAGCCCTATCCCATGAGAGATCCACTCCAAAGGACTCGTTTCCAAGTCGGTCCCCCTAACAGATCAGTTTCTACGGGCTAGAAAATATCCCCGAGCCACATGTGACGGACAGCTCTGGAGGGTGGATTTAAAATAATATGGGACCTCATTAGAACCTAAAGACTCGTGCTGAATGGGTCCAGGGGGTGGTTTAGATGTCTTTCGTTCCTTATTTGGAGGCTCTTGTATTTTTCCCTCTTTTAAATAAAGATATCGCAGGTTGGTTATTTGAAAGAGAAAGTCATTTTGTTTGGTTGGTTTTTTGTTTTTGTTTTGGTATCTCTCAACTCCATTCAGAACCCAGAAAGCTGGATCACCCTCAATGTTATGCTGAACTATTTGGGGATCCCATTTGAAATGTAGACGGTTGCCAGAAACAGGCCAAATGTCCTTTTCTTCCGTGACATACTGGAAAAATTGGTTTAAGCATCTCAAATCTTGATCCCCACTTTCAATGCCAAGTTGCAGGGTAACTGAATGGTCGTGGCCATAGACGGAGTTGCAGCCCGTCCAGGCCGGCCGCCCACCTCATGCACGCACCTTCCTCCGTGAGAACCCAGCAACGAATGTCAACGGCCTCCTACGCAGTGACTTCTAATGGGCCTCAACTCCCACTAGTGAGGGCTTTGCTTTGCTTCGCCCACTAGAAAGAATTCCTTAACAGGTTGGGCCTGTGAAAATAGAGTCGCTTTCTCAAAGGATTAAATTCCCAAATACTTCTGAAAAGAAAGGCACACTATAATGAGTTCTTGTTTTTCATTAAAAGAGAATTAGACCAATGACCTTCATTTTTTTTTTTCTGTCTTCCAATTGATTGGGGTTTTATTTCATTATATAAGTTCCTGCATGTTTAAATACTTAATTTGCATGACTGTAGACACCAAAAGGTGCCTGCCCTTTTTTTTCCCATTCTACACAAACGAAGAGCATGGCAAGTTCACCACCTAAGTTGTACGTGTTCATTATTAGAAAGTCGTGTTGTCATTCTCTTGGTTGATTATCTCTACACGTCAGCTTTGTCCAAGTTGGTGGCCCTCACACGTCATCTTCAGGATTTTCCCAACATCAACCTGTAACCTTGACTAGTTACTACTTAACCCTCTAATAAATGCTTATGTTCTTTATGCAAATAAATGCATTTTCAAAGGAAACTGCATATAAGTACCATAATAAAAAAGCAGTATCATTTGTCATCAGTAGGAGGAAACTTTAAAAATAAATTAAATTACACAATAATATTAACTTCCAGGCGGACACTGTTGTCTGCTCAGACTCAGGACCCAGCTCTTTCTTTGTAAACAGGGCGCTCTCAGGGTTAAAGAAGGGCTTGGGGGTGTTGGCGAGACAGAGGCCGTCTGTGTGATTGAATGAGAAGCTGGGGAGGGCATTTCCCCACCGCACAATGCCTGTCCCCGCGACACCCCCGACTCCGCTCCCGCGTGCCCGCCGTGCCGCGGGTCGCTGTCCTCGGGGGCTGACCTCGGCCTTCTGGGCTCCTCCGAGCTGAGAGCAGGTGGCTTACCATCTGCCGGAGAAACGCCATCAGGGAGGCCCTCGGCGGTTTGTGCTCTTCCCTTCGGAGCTCTGCTTCTGTGGGTTCCGGGCTGGCATCGCCTTCTTCGTTCAGATCCACTGTTTGTAAGGCTGAGTCTACGTCCTCGGACCTTGTAACCTCTACTGGTGATTCCCACACCACCTGGATTATTTCGCCAGGTAATAAGACAGTGAGAAAGGAAAAAGCATCGCCCCGACACCTGTTGTGTAAAGGGGGGTCCTGGTTGCCCCTCTGCCCACAGAGTAGCTACAGTTTGCATCGAGGCCCATTTCCACACAGGCACATCTTCAAGACAGAACATTCATGTCATCTAATGCGCTCTCCACGACTGCCACGTTGGCTGACTTGGAAGTGGCAAAGGTCCTGCCCCATGAAGCTACGAGGCTGAGCCAGGAAGTCCCTGTCTGCCCCTCAGAGCATGCTCCAAACCCCTTGCATTCTAGCAGGGCCACCCCTTCAGAGACCACCATAAAGGTACACGACACCTGGCCCGTGTGAAAACCAGGAGTAATCACTTCCTCCGGAGTCCAACCTTAGGGATGGGGACCGTGACAGCTCCCATTCTGTATCCTAGTCGCCAGGAAACTATGGAGAAATGGTCCTCTCTGCAGAAAGGACAGGGTGAAAGCCACTGATTTCATGGACTCCACCTCCTCCGAACTCCCCTCCCACCTCAGCCCAGACCAGTCATTTGCTGTGGTTGCTTAACTCAAGTTCGTGCTCTCCGAAGAAGAATGAACTTGACAAGAAAACCCTGACTACGTTGCTTACGGTCCCAGCAGAGAAGCCAGTGAGCTCAGAGCCGCTCGAACGTCCGTGGGGACAGGGACAGCGAGCCCTGGGCGCAGACGCGAGGCCCGGCCGGCTGCATTCTGACTCCCTGCACGTGTGCTGTGCCCCAGTCCCGGCTGGGACAGTCTCTGCATTTGGTCGGTCCCTGCAACGGGACACAGCTCACTGGGAAGGGTGTCATCATTTCCTCTGTGTTTCCTTTGGGCACTACCAAAGCCATCCCAGAGCCTGTTCAGGCGTGGCCCCTGAGCTAGGAATGGCTTTTCCGTTTGTAAAGGGTTATAAAAAAATGTCTTAGAAGATGAAGAATGTCCAGCAGAGACTCAATGTGGCTTGCGAACTCTAGAATATTGACTATCTGGCCCTGGACATAACAAGTTTGCTGTTCCCTGCCTCCGAGGGATGCGCCCCAGGGCCAAAGGCACCTCTGCGTCTGTGTCGCCTGGCGCCAGACCCACCTTCTTCCGGGAAAGTACTTGTCACTAGAGAGCAGAGGAAGAGAACTAATTTCCACAGATCAGCTTGTGGAGGAATCGTCTGCCCTTCCTTCACCATGTACTACTGGTTTGCCAATGACCCAAATGATCCGAACTGAGAAGGCCCCTTCATCTCTGTACCATCGACTGAAACGGCAAGTTGACTGCCCTTCAACAAATCGGTATGCAGGGCCACCCCCACGTACGGCCATTAAGTCACAGCCGCCTCTCCCTCATTTCCGTTTCTTAAAATATTGACATGACTCCCAGCATTTATAAACCAAGAGCTAGGATGGGGAGCTGCACACTCAAAAGTTCTCAGGAGGCAAGGCAGGTGATAACAAGACAAAAAGAAGTGGTGGGGACTCTGGTGGACAAGGTCACATTGCCTCTTCTACAGAAGTTCAGGGACTAAAAGAACTAGCTGGGCCACCCGAGACATGTTGGTGAGGGGCCGCTGCTGGGGGCTGCTGGTCTGTGACCCAGGTCTTTAGGAAACCAGGCTGTGACTGGAGCCAGTAGCAGAGAGGGCATGACAGTCCAAGGTCCACATCTAGGCCCGATTTCATTCAACGGCATTTCTGAAAAGATAAGCCTCAGCCCCAAGAGCCCCGGGGTAGGCCTGCAGTGCCGGCGGTCCCACACGGTGATTTACGAGCCTAGCTTCTAGCAGCAGCCTGCCTGGGTCTCAATCTTGATTCTACCTACCCCTGACAGGGGCTGTAAACTAAGGGCCCCACACGGCATCCCTGTGCCTTGTTTCCTCATTTCTCAGTGGGGACAGTATGCACACCAGAAAGCTGTTTTCAGAATCAAATCAGGCCATGTGTGTAAGGTCCCTACAACAGTGCCTGATACCCAGTTGGCACTCAGTTAACACTACTGATTGTTACTTGTGCTGTTATGAGAGCCATTTATTCCAGGGGCATGGGTTATCTGGAATGACCCAGCATGCATTTGTCCAGTAAACAGTTTCAAAGACAGCTTGGGGCAGATAACATTATTCTTATCTACAGATGAACAATCTGAATGATTGAATGACTTGGCCGACCTTATACCACAGGTAAGTAGCCATTTCAGTGAGGATGGTGCTGTCTACCAGTAACTGAAAAGCTGATAGTGACTTAACCAATAATGACATGGAACAAAAAGTTTGAAAGTAGGAAGTTCTGGGGTTGGGTCAGTGGCCCCACAATGTCTCTCAGAAGCTAGGCGCTTTCTGTCCTTTGGCTCTGTTCTCCTTGGAATGCTAGATTTGCATCATTTTATTTGCTACCTCATGGATGCCACAGGTCTAACCATCACATTCCCAAACTCATGTCCTAAGAAGGAAAGAAGGACACAGCCAAAGATTTGCTGCAAATGAACCTCTGCATTTTGATCCCCTACCTCAGGGTATACTTCACTGGCCAAAAGTAGGTTAGATTCTTACCCCTAGATTAATTACTGGTGAAGAAAATTGGAGTATTGGTTTAGACTGATCACAATCAGATACTTTGCGGGTGTAGTAGTTGCCAGACTTGCCTGTGATCACCAGAAGAGACGAGATATGAGACATGCTCTTAGGTAGGTAATGAACAGAATCTGACCCACTGGCTCTGGGTTCAGAATTATTCTGTCTTTGAAGCAGCAAGGGGCCTGGACAGAAAATTACTCCATAACTAAATGATCGGGTTGTACGGCAATCCCTTTGTAAGTCCATTTTATTTGATTGCCCGTAGTTCTCTTGCTGGGCCTTACCAAATGTTGACAGGTGTCAACTCATAAATCCTAGGCCACAGTCCATTCTCCAAAAAAAGTAAAATAAAGGGCTCTCAGAGACTCCCATATATGCTGTCAGGCCAAGAAGTTGTCTTTCAGAAGCCAAGGGAAATGCGGTGTGGAAACACGGAAGGATTTGGGCTGAGTTAGGAGCCGATTTGCACGTGTAGACATGAGAATCTGATTTTTATTTGGGTAACTTTCCAATTTCCTTCCAGGCCATGGCCTTGGAAAAAGTTGTTCTTTATTTAGAATATAGGATTGCATCTGCACATTGTAATGGACATAATTAAAATCAGATTTGTGCTATAATTTAGAGACAGGGTTCCTCAGACAGGCGACTACACATGAACGAACGCCCAGAAAGAAGTTCTCTACAAAAACACTTGCCGCTGTGAACGAAGTGATGCTCCAAGTCTAACCTGCAGCTTTAATGTAAAGCTCATGGGAAGAAGACCCCGGGGGTTCCTCCCTGCAGGTTGCAAAACGAGGATCTTGCCTCTCCGGAAGTGCCCCGTGCGTTCACGAGCATTTTGTGGAATGATGAGAGACATGAAGTTGAGAGAGGGTGAGGGGAAGGAAGGTAAGAAAGAAGGGAGGAAGGGCAGGAGGAAGGGAGGGAGGAAGGGAGGGAGGAAGGGAGGGAGGAAGGGAGGGAGGAAGGGAGGAAAGAAAGAAAGAAAACAGCAACAACAAAGCAGATTTCGAAGATCTCACTCGTAACCGGAATTATAACAAAGCTGTTCTAATTTTTACTCCACATCACAGACATTTCTGGATTTTCAACATCTATTCAGTTCTGGCAACTGAATGAAAACAAAACACACTCTATCCATGGCAAGTAAACAAGAGACACCTAGAAAGAGGGGAATGTATTTTGCTTTGGCAAAATGATGACTGGTTTCTATCTCAAGGGTTTACTCATCCCACTTACAAAGTTTTCAAATCTGCACTTCTCTCAGAGCAGAGGGTTTCTGCTTCGGGTCTGAAATGCATGAGGCCAATTTATTCGTCTCCTTGGAAGAGGTTTTGGAAAGAGATTTTTGTGGCATCTCAGAGGGAGCCATCGCCTTCAGACATGAATGCACCGTCTTGAAAATTGTGACCATTGCTCTAGAAGATTAAAGGCCCAAGAGACAGTGAGTCTCAACCTGTGTCTCTCAGGGGTAGCCCATGCAGTTTGCTCTCCGGCCTGAAACCAGCAGTCTCAGCATCTATTGCAGCATGATGCTCTCATGTCCATGCGACTACCTGTCCTGGGCACCACCCACAGTTAGTAGAGAGTCTGGATTGTCATGGAAAAAAAGGTGAAACAAGCAACCAACATAAAGCGAAGCAGAGAGTGTGGCACCCTTGTCCCTTAAGGAAGTAGAAAGATGTTCCTCTGTTTGGTAGACTCTCTCAGCCCCGAGGTGATAACGAAGTGTTAACGTGCATGCTGGGGTTCTGCGTTTAGTTTGCGCTCATTCCATGGGCATCACAAGTGTTCATCCAAGGCCGTCCCCCAGGGGTCCCCAGTTACGTATAAGGCTGAGAGAGTCTACAGCATATGAACAACACGTGGAACATGCAAGGACATGGGACTGCAGAGCTGAAATGCCCCGGGGTCCAACATGCAGAAGATGAGAATGGAATGATTCTGTCATTTAATGAGTAACTTACATTGTCCTCTGCCCCTGTGGGGACTGAATCCTCTTTAACTGACTAAAGAGAAGATGAAAACAAAAGCAAGCGTCAGAATGTTACAAAAACCAGGGCTCACAGCCTTGCCTCTCAATTCCTGGACATTGCTTATGTGTCCCTTGTCCCCAAAAGAACTCGGAGGCTTACATAAGTGTGACCAGTACAGCAACGGAACGTAAGTGAAGCAGTTTCAAATGCCACAAACGGAAAATTAAGAGAGAGAGGCAGCCAGGATGGGATGGAGCCGGGAGGGGTCACTCTCCAAAACATGAGCTGTGGTCTTGGCTGTGAGTAAGCAACACGTTTACGTTGACGTTTTCTGGTAGCAGACGAAAAGATGGAAATACGATTGATCGATCATGCAAGACACGGCGCCACGTGGTAAAAACCAATGACTTGCTATGGAAAATTCTGGTACCAGGTCCAGAGAAATTCATCCCATGGTCCTCACAGAGCCAGCAGGCACTGTGTAATGAATGAGCAGGGCCTTTTGCCTTGTCCCGACCCCAGCACAGGGCGAGCGTCAGAAGGCACTTCTCACACCAGCTCTCCAGGGGGGTCAGTTTGGCTAAAGAGCTCCTATGGAGGGCCAGTGGGCTGGGGGGCCACACATCCCACTTCAAGCACTGTTACTGCCCTGCCCCAAATAGGAAAGGCGTTACCCCAATGCCATCATAAGTCAATGCCACAGTCATTATCGTGTCTGCCGTGCCCCAACTTGGGAGTTGCATCCTTGCATCTTCCCTGCAGCTGTTCTGAACCATTTGGGGGCTGCTGGTGGTGTTCGCAGACCACTTTGAGATGCTCACTCCACAGATCTGGACCGTCTTCCCAGCAAAAGAAACATGAATAAAAATAAGTTGCAGATGGTTTGGGGGTGTTCATAGACCCTCCTATCTCTTCTCTGGGATTCCAGGTTAAGAACCCTTTCTCATACCTCCTTTGTTTCAAGTCCAGCTGGTACTTTTACCTTTGAAAGATCCGGTGGGAGGGAAAGAAGGGAACTGATAGGTACGAGTACACCTTCTGCGCTTGGCACGTGGGATACGCTGTCTCACTTCCAGAAGCTCCAAAGGCAAGTATGGCAATCCTCATCTACTCACCAAGAAATGGAGGTATCGACAGGGCGAGTCACTCGTTCAAGGTGGCACAGCTAGAAGGTGGTGGAGTAGGTTCTAAGAGCCACCCTGCCATGATGATTTTAAGGGTCGGAAACACATTTTTTTGGTGACGGTGTGAGCTTCTTTTTCCACTACCAGACTTGCTTTCTCTCTTGACTAGATCTTCAGCATAATTTGCCTTTACTTATCTTCTACTCCCATGAAATTTACCCAGGCACAAACATGTCACCGAAAAGAACTGTGAGTTTTCTGGAAGCTTCTAATGGTCAAGAAATCACAGGGCATTCAGAAGTGTAGCTTTCTTGGAATGACACCCTTCTCCCTGAGACCAGTTGCATACTATGTAATGTTATGAACAGGTAAAGAATTAAACAATATTTTAAAAGCCAGACCTCCTCAAACTTCACCCACAAAAGTTTCAAGAGTCAATATACCATCTACATCAGATTGAGAAAACCCTCCCACGGTTTAAGAAGAGCAATTTTAGTTTTTTGGTTTTTTTTTTTTTTTTTTTCAATTTTAGTTGTTTTCAAACCTTCTTGCCTGTCCCACTTGGTTATAACAGGATTAGTTTGCATCTTTGGTTTCCTGTGTCTGGAAAGTTCTTGGCCACTGATGGTTCACTGAACACCAGAGGACACTGGGAATGTGATGGAGGTGATGGTGGGGAGCAGAAGGCGCTCCTTCTGACACTGATGTTTCCGTTATCGCCATTACGTCATTCCAGATCTTTCTGATGTTTCAAAAATTGCCATCATCAATGTTGTCTGGTCCAGGCATTGCAGTTTCATATTTTAAAGGTACACTACCCCGCAAAACATTCCTTATTTTTTTTTTTTTTTTTTTTTTCTTTTTGGTATGTGGGTAGCTCCCTGGCTGGGAATCGAACCCAGGCCGTAGTGCTGACAGCGCCAGCGCCGAAGCCTTAAGCCACTACACCACCAGGGAGCTCCCCAACATTCCTTATTTTTGAAATTAGTCCAGTTGTGCATTTCCCAAACCTCAACAATTTTCAGGATTCTTGACCTGTCCGTATATCACCTGTACTTCCTTGATGTTTTTCTTTAAATTGACCACCTTTTTACTTAAATACATACATTTTCAAAGGAAGCATCTTATCACGATAGTGAATGTAGTAACCAGTATCCTTGCTGTAAATAGAAGCATGTATAAAAACGATGGCAATGAAGAAAGCAAATATGTCTATTAAATTCGAATTATTATTAAGTCTTCATTTAAAAGGGAGATCAGCAGATGTTAGCACAGTGAGAAATGCCTATAATAGCCAGAAGAGGCTTTCTTCTTAATGTCACCAGAGGAATTGGAGTAGAATGGAAAGGGGAGAACTTCATCTTATGTGACTGACTGTATTTTTAGGGCCATGCCCACAAACCACGCAAATTCATTTTGCACATTTTTGCACATTTGCACACTGGCCTATGGGCATAGCCTTTACGTCAGCAGTGGCTATTGAACGTGCATGAGGACTCAAACATGGGTAATGCGAGGCCAGGCTTTGGTTCCTCTCTTGTTTTTGGCATGCATAAGAGAAGACCTGGTCAGAACTCAAGGCTAGAGCATCTGCAGGTTCGTTAGTGGAAATGTCAGAATTTTCTAGTGTTTCTATATGTTTCAAAAACTGTACAGGAATGATTCTAGAACCAAAACTTATTCTAATTTAAAGAAAATGAGGGTCTCCTACTTGTTCCCTACTTGGACATAAGCTCCCCCACAAGACTGTGAGATGTTAGAGGTCAGTGGGCCTGTTTGCCGCCGTCTTTTTGATTCCTCATAGTTAACACAAAGTATTTAGCATTCAAAAAAGATCAGTACAAAGAAAGTGATTAAAAATAGTACTGAATGAGTGAATCTTCCCTATTTAACTTCCATATAGAGCTGCTCTTTCTGATTGGGTGAAAGATGGGAAGACAAGATTTACAAGTGATTTGGTTTTCAAATTCTCTGAACTTCATTATTTTTGTTATCTGAACTAAAGTCAGATAATGGTGAAAAAAAGAAAACCAGTGAAGCTTACATAAATGAAGTCCTTTCATTGGGGAACTAAATGTCCAGTGGTCCTGCCCTTTATTTTCGATGGGAACAGTAAAGAAGAACCAACATACGCCTACTAGACCCCAGAGGTAAGGAAAGATAAAGTACTTGAGGCTTAGTAGCTTAGAGCACAAGGAAATAAATGGCCCAGGGCCCGTTGGCTCGCCGGCCATGTCTGTGCTAGGCACGGGGTTAGGGTTCCACCCGCATTGTTGCATGGAATCCTTACTTCTGTTTCCATGACACAGATCCTATTGTTATTATTTACATTTCACATATTAGGAAACTGAGGCTCACCAAGGTGGACTGGGACTCCAAGTCAGATGTGTCTGATGCCAAACTTTTAACCCTCAGGTAGGCATTCCTGAGACTGCAGTCATTGGCCGAGCTCCTATGTGGCTTTTACCACGTTGCATGTACCATCTGCGGCCACCGTGGAAGCGTGCCACTCAGGTCAGGCCGTCCCTGTGGTGGGCGGGCTCTCCCTCTACCTAGCCCTGTACTTCCCCTTGACCCTGCTCACTCATTTTCCTCCAATCAATTCCCTGCACATCAATTCTGTCTCGGCATCTGCTTCTTGGGAGACACAAATTTACTATTATTTACTTCATATTTACATACCATTTTTTTAATGCAATGCTTTCCTTTTAATTGGGTTATTTTTTACCCTAAATACATATATAGTCTTACCTTGAGCAAAATACATATTAAATTAAGTTTCACATGCCAGTCCTATTTTCCTAATATATATATGTATATATGATTATTTAAATAAGAATATTTAAATATGGGTCACCTAACTCATCTCTCTTGCCACCAATACACATGCATGCCACTCACGTGAAAATGGTTCTCGACGACATTATATTGTTTCTAAAAGATTTTGAAAAATAAGTAATCAGTGGTTGGGGAGGAAAGAGGATGAGAACAGAAGGCCAAGTGACATCCTCAAAGTTCTCTCAAGTATTGGAGTTGGCATTCTGGGCCGAAACCAGAAGGAAGATCTCCGAACAATGGGAAACACACAGGAAAGAGTTTCAGAAATCCAGCTGAATTACGGGTGACGGAATAAAACCACCACCTCTGTGGCATCAGGCTTTGTCACCTGCCTGGTGTTACGTGCCAAGTGGCATGGACTTTGATGAAATGACTAAATCAGATTTTTCCAGCTCTATAGATTACACCGCACCGCCTCACCCGACTTCCTGCTCATCTTTTGGCCACATTTGAAACGGGCCAGAGCTCTGAAGGCAGCTGGGGTTTGCTCAGCAGTGACGACCGAGGAACAGGTCTCAGAATCACTCACTCCCGCCCAAACCATTTCCTTGCACCCCACCTTCACTTTAGGGGGAAAAATCAGACAGTGGTTTGAATTTTCTGGTCACAGACCACGCCATAGGCCTGCCCTGGTGGTTCACTTGTGGACACCTTGCTTTTCCAAAAGGACAGCGAAACCTAATAATGACTGATTACATTTGGCTGGGGACACAGAGAGACAGAGAGCCCCGGGAAGGTTGATCTCACCAGGGTGAGAACCTTCAGAGGAAATTAGGAAGAATAAATAAGAAATGATTTCAGAAAGCAAATGAAATCACGAAATACCACACAGCTCTTCGTCATGAATCAGAATAATTCCAAGAATGAAAAATTATAGTTGTTCATTTCCTTTACTTTTCCCACGAAACACATGCTGAGAACACGATAGGCATTTCGTTTTTCCCAGGAGTAAATTAGAAGGAAAATCAACTCCGTGGCTAGCTAGCTGAGTCATTTTGGAGAGGAAAAAGTAACTCTTTTTCTTCTGAGTTCACTGCTGAGTACATCAATTGGCCCAAGAGAAATCAGTTTTCAAGTCATCTGGCCCCAATTATTCTTTACTTCTTGAAAATAAAACTGACCTTTTTCCAGAACAATTTGCTCAGAGGCAGAGAGGTGGGTCCCCCCTTTTCCTTGGCACCTTCCTTGGCTGTTTCTGTGGGTGCAGGATTCTTGGCTGCTCCTTGGGTCTCCTGGGGTACGAAGTTGGCTTTGTCTGATTTGAGGTCGGCCGGAGGGGTGGGTGACTTCTCAGCACCCTAGAGAGTTAAACAAATTCAAAATGATCTTCAGATGTCCAAAGTGAATGCAGGCTAGTAACTGTAATACCCCATTTCTAACACTAATTTTTACCTACATTAATTTTCTTCTTCGTAATTTTCTGTGTTTTTCAAATACTCTTCTACAAATGCGCATTTGTGTTAAAATCTTGGAAAGGAGTCCTTTTGGGAAAAAATGTCTATAGAACCATAACTTATCATTTGTACATAATAAATCGCTGGGCATCAAAGTGATTGTGAGAGGCACGTTGCTGTTAGTATGTGCATTTGTACCGAGGCCATTGGTCGTCAAATGATTTTGATCATGTTCTTTCAGTAAAATCATCTTCATCCAGAACCCAATACATGTGTGTTTGTTTCTATGATAAAAATCTATTGTGCTCCTAATGCAAATGTGAAATTAAAGAAGGGTTAAAAATAAGTGTAACTTAAAATAGAAGTTCTCAAACTTTCCTCCCACCATCCTTGGGCGACCACTCACCTAGGCTATGAGGGATGGACAAGACAACCAGACTAGAGCTCAGAGAAGCGATGCTCAGCAGGAAGGGTGCCCACAAGCCCCACTGCTCCACTTGTAGATGCAGCCTCTACAGCTAAGTCAGGTGTCATCGATAGATCGTAACTGACCCAAAGCTTCACACGTGCTTTGTGCGGCCCCTGTGCTGTCTCCCTCCTTCCTCTCTCTTCCCTCCCACACTCTCTTCTCCCCACTCTGAATGGCCATGTGAAGTTCAGTGCCAGGATATGTGACTGCCTCAGTGACTGGGCTGTAACCCTCTGCCACTTCCTGAGTCGCGGGCTCAAGGAAGGGTTAGGAGAATCACAGTCTCAGCTTCTCTCGACGAGTGTGAATACTGGGTAATGCAATGTCTAACGCCAGGTCCATCTGACCCTAACCTCTTCGTCCTAAGCATCCTTGCTTCAGGATTTTTACACCAGGGAGCTCGGGACACACACCCTTTAAATTCCAGGGGTGGCTCATGTCTTACTACAGTTTCTGATAACAGACCAAAAAAAAAAAAATCTGGCACTAAAAATGGGATGTGAAAAAATTTAGGAAGTTTCTTAGTATTTCTGATGTCAGAAAAAGTCTTAGAGACCATCTGGTCCAATGCCCGAATTTTCACGAATGGGGAAACTGAGGCCCATGATGCCCAACATTAATTAAGGGCCACAGCGTGGCCTCCGATCAGGCCTTCTGGCTCCTTCCAAGGGCTTTCTCCATACAGCTGTCGCCTCTCCAAAGGGCGTTTGCAAATACCATGGATTTGACTGTTTGAGGCACGACAGCATTTTCTGTGCTACTAGGAGTGTGGGTACTAAGGGAACTCTTCTATGGAGCCGATGCCAGCAGCCCCAGGGCACGGCCGCTGTGTCTACCAAAGCTCCGCATTTACGACAGTGCAGTCACAGAGGCTGAGCTCACACGGGCTGTGCGTGCGGGAGACCCCGTGGCCCTGGGCGCTTGGTGCCATGTTAGCTCCGTGGTAACCAAATACACTAAGAGGCCCGAATAAGGGGGCGTGGCCTCCACTGAGTAGGTCGCTTTCTTTTTCAGAAAATACGAGAAAGTATTTTTTATTCATTTATTCATAAAAAATTCATCGAGAGCCTTCCATGATGAGGACTCGGTGTTGGGGTTACACATCCTTATGGAGAGAAGGATGCTAAACAAATACTTCCACACACACCCCCCAAATGTAAAATTTCAACAGTGATAAGTGCTGGGGGGGAGGACGGAGTCCATTTTCGATAAAGAACTGGGGAAATGGGGGCCGGCCTCGTTTCCATTTCTAAGACGGGGGTTGGTTGGTTGGGGTCCATCATCAATCCTGCTAATGTCATCACTGCAGACGCCCCGCTGCCCACGGCCCGTGCTACCCTGATTTCCAATCTGCTCTTTGGCTCCTTACACTTCAGATGCTGCGATCTGTCCTGCTCATGGCTGCGCCCTCCTTTGTGCTCAGCCCACTCAACTAAAGCCACATGGAGGAATCCCCAGGTTCTGGAGTTCTAGAACTTCTCCAGGATGGGTCCCATTTACTTAATCCATCACACAGCTCTGGCTTGGCTGGTTTTATCACTTCCTTTTTTCCCCTTCCGCCTCCTCTCTCTCTGCCTAGTCCCCTGGGACGCTAGTCCCCTCTTCAAGACATGATCTCCAACTTTTAACTTTGACTTAATAACGACAATAAAAAGGTACCAGTGCCAGGTACTTGTTCTAAGCAACTGAATATTCTAACCACAGTCCTAGGAGGAGGGAACTAATTGTCATGCCCTTCACACAGTTAGGGAAATTGTGGTCCTGGGTGGCTAAATAATTTGCCCAGGATTGCACTCATAAGGGGGTGGAGCCGATACCTAAATTCATGGCGTCTGATACCCAAAACTAAACTCTGAATAGCTACTCTATAGGAGCACTGTACTGACTCCAAGGAGTCAAGATCTCCCCACGACCTAGCACCCGATGGGACAGTCTGCATTCTCAACAAGGGCAGTGTTGCCTCCAAGGTGGGGCAGTTGGACATGATCTTGCCCTTGTTCTTGGCAGGGGGTGTTATGAAAAGAAAAGATACTGACATTGTCCATGGCCACAGCACAAGTACAGATACAGTTACTGTATTAAATGTCGTCGGCCACCCCTAGTGTTTTGTCCTGTGCACACATTTCCTTACTTCCCCCCAAAAGTGCTTCACACAGCGGCCTGCCAGCCCGAAGCCAATGAACGCTCTTCGTCAGCGTTGCAAAGCAGACGAGGAAACTTCTCTCGGCATCTTTTGGAGTCTGTCTCACGAGCAGGGCGGCCAGATTCAGCACGTAACAATGAGGATGCGGAAGCGCCGGTTACATTTGACTTTCACATCCACACAGAATTATTTTTCAGCATAAGTAGGTCCTAAAGACTGCACGGGACATACTTATATTTGTATTAAACGTCATTCGCTCTTTATCTGAAATTTGAATTTCACTGGGTGTCCTCATTTCATCTGGCAACCCTACCCGTGAAAGTCTAACGAATTCGATTTGGAGATTGCCTCTCAAATGACCTTCTTTCTGTTCGGCACAGTAAGTTTTCATCTTGTCACATTTGGGTGTGGGAGAGGGGACGTGTTAGTAAGGTGTCAACGTCACACCAGGAACCAAAAACAATGACGGTGGCAGAGCTTGTGAGTCGCGGGAGCCCGCGGCTGCTACTCCCCGCGGGCGCTGGGGAAGCCGGACAGGGGACAGGGGCGGCTCTGGGCCTCACGCGCATGCTGTCACCGCAGGTCTCTGGAGGACATGTGAAAAGGCTGGATTCCGAGGCGCTGCCTGTGATGCGGCCAAGGAGGAAAGGCGACACCCTGGTTATTATAACAATGAGCTCATTCCGGTGATTAATCCCAGGCTTCTCCACGCTTCAGTTGAGAAAATGAGCGTTACAGGAAGGAAAACTGAGGCACAGAAATGCAGCTGGGCATTAACCGGAATTGGTCACTGTCATGTGTGTGAGGGTGTGTGAGAGAGAGTGTGTGTGTGAGTGAGAGTGTGAGTGTGAGTGTGTGTGAGTGAAAGTTTGAGTGAGTGTGTGTGAGTGTGAGTGTGTGAGAAAGTGTGAGTGTGAGTGAGTGTGTGTGTGAGAAAGTGTGAGTGTGTGTGAGAGTGTGAGAGTGTGTGAGTGTGAGAGTGTGAGTGTGAGTGAGTGTGTGTGAGAAAGTGTGAGTGTGAGTGTGTGTGAGTGTGTGTGAATGTGTGTGTGAGTGTGAGCGAGTGTGTAAGAGGCAAACTAGAAGATAATGGTTTATCTTTCTGTTTGCTTGGATTTCATCTCTTCTGTCCTAGGTTCCATGAAATCAGGGAGGGGAACCATCATGTCTCCTGTAGTCACGCCACAAGGCTCGCCGATTGCATCTGGCTGGTCAGCTTTTGATGGCCCTGTTGTTTCTATCGTTTTGGACAAAAGAATAACTAAATGAGAAAATAAATAAACTGGCCTAGGCGTGGAGGCAGGAGCCAATGGGATCCAAACTGCTCCATAAATGAGAACGAAGAACATTTGGGAACTGTCCCCTTCATCTACTTTTGCATGAAAAATAGACCGAATATGACTCAAGGCAACACCTAAAGCCCTGAGGTCCGTATTACAGAATTCCAGAAAGGCACTCTCCTTCTCCAGCTTCCCAGTAGTTCCTGAATCCTATCCCACCCCAAGGTGCCACGCAGCAGCATGGGGCCAGTGATTTGGGGAAGTCCTAGGAACACTGAACTTGGGTGGTCCACTAAGGGAGGGAGAGATTCTATAATATGGAATGCATATCATAATGAGATGCAGATCGGGGCTGTGGAGAGTCATACACTTCTTACATTTTCAAGGTCCCCTCCTGACAGAGGCTCCAAGTGGGAGTTTTCAGCTAGATCCCTTTGAATTAGAGCTACAGGTTTGGACAATTAATTTTGCGAACTCACCCTAGAAAAAGTGCTGCATCCCTCACTGCTGAGTGTCACTACCGTCACCTTCGAAGTCCTCCCCTGGGGGTGCTACGCGCCAACGCCAGCACCTTGTCCACCCGTCAAAGTAATTTTGGAACTCTTTCAGAGTGCTTTTACACTGCACATTACTGAGTTGTTTGTACAGCGCTGTCAGCATAAGTGCATGGTGGCAAGTTTGCAAACTTAACAGTCAGATTTTGGGGATAATGACAGCTCTGATGGCCATTCCAGACAAAGAGTTCCAAAACTGCTCTGAAGGGTGGAGTGGGCACTGGTGCTGGTGCACAGCTTCCCAAGGCGAGGCCTTCGAAGGTGACCGTGGTGACATTCAGCAGTGAGGTGTGTAACACTTTTTCTAGGGTGAGTACGTGACATTAATTGTCGGATCTCATGCGTCATGTTTTACTAGCAGTTACTAAACTGTCTCCCACGTACAGTAGTTAGTACCACTGTTAAATTGTCCTTCCCCCAGAGCAATATCTACCCTTTCCTTTCATTACAGAACAAAAGGAGCCTGTATGGGAATTGAAGGGTGGCCTCCTAACAGTTTGTTTATGCAAATACAGACTCATCCAATGGAACTTTCTATGGCGCTTTTCTTTGCATACACAATCCTGGGACTGTCACATCCAGCTGGGGAAGTTGTTTAGTAAGTTCATTCAACTTCGTGAAGAATTGGTGATATTTTAGACACATTTCTAAGCATGCTGGCCCAATTTGGGGTCCTTTTAGTCGATGGGTGCAGATAAACACTGGCGGCGTCTTGGAGGTGGGAGAGTGGAATGTCCCACACTGGCCCCACGCCGCCCCCTCCCCGAGGACATGGACGTGGGACTTCCTCTGCCTTCCTTCATTGTTTTTCTGCCTGGGTTTTTGGGTGGGTTCGGTGTCAGTTCAGTTAATGCTGGGAATGGATGGAACAGACCACAGAAAGATGAAACTATTGCCCTGAGGTTAGAGGAGCATTTCCCAAAATGTAGAAAGCACACCACTGATGGTATCAGAGCGGTTTTACACTGCACAGATACATGACATCAAATCACACTGAAATAGTGAGAGCATTTGTCCATTTTCAACTCTCAGTTAGTCATTCTTAGAACATTCTGGGGGAAATCTCGGTCTGGTGCTGGTACAGCTTCAGCATTTCTCTACTGCTGGCTAATCGCCTTTTCACTAAGCTACAAAGACATTAGGTTCAGAGCTTAACACAAGCAAGGTGACTAGGATGTCATATCTTTTTCTTAATAGCCATATGAGTAGTTACCTTCCTCTTAGGATGACTCTGGTTTTCTATGTATGATTAAATACGACGTCTCTTTTAAAGCTACCTCTCAGTAGGAAATAGATCCACTTCAATATAGAAATAGCAGTACACGAGGGCTGTCCGGAAAGCATCCAGCCATGTAATAGGAAAAACAGAGGGAATTATGGCTGGCTTTTTTCTGGACAGCCCTCGTATGTGACAAAAATGACAAAGGTGGTAGGCATACTTTCAACATTTGGGAAACATTGGGTTAGAAGAGCAATTTCAGAACCATGGTCCACACTAGGAAGAAACTAGTCTGAGATATTTATGACTATGGAGACTTTTTTTTAATTACTGAAATTTGTTAATCAGACTCTCGAATTCCCCTTTAATGATGCCAACCAGCCAAGGCTCTCTCTTCCCTGATAGGGAGAGGCACGTGTAGCATGCAGTGAAGACCAGGGTTCTTGTTTTCCTCCCAATTTAACAAGATACAGACCTTGTGCCTAAAGAGTTTTCTAAAGGTGAGTCCTAGCCTGGGGCTGGGCAGGTGCTTTTTCTTGGCGCCTGGAGCCCGGACCTCAGATGTCTTCTGCCCAGCTCGTCCATCACAGACACTTTCTGTTTTGCATGCCTTTCGGGCAACAGCAGTCACAGCTTAGAACTTCGTTGTTAAACAAAATCCATTTTCTTCTGTTGTTTTCAAGTGCATTAAAACACTTTGACGATTAGCTGGCATATCAACCCCACCCCGCCACACCCCAACCATAAGATGTCATATGAATGTTTATCTCTTCTAAACTCTCCAAGATGATTTTCTAAAGAGCATATTCACTATTCATTTCAGGGACACATTGATTTTCAACAGGGTGACCTACATAAATGACCCGGGTGAACACAACTCCATTTGCTAAAGACAATGACGGGACATATCAACTCTGTCTATATGACATAAAATATCCAGATGAAAAAATCTAAAAATAGTAAAAAAGAATACTGTCCCCCACTTGATAGTTTTAAACATCTCAATGGTATTGTCACATGAGAAAGAATAAAATTACCTGAGGACAATTTATTTTTGCTTCCTGGAGTCAAGACAAATACTGCCACTGAGTGACTTTTATTCTCAAACTGATCTCCATTTTGTAAGTATTATAAACTTTCGGGGAGCAGTATCACCCACAAAAATTTCAGTTGACTTCTAGATGGGCAGGACTCCCAGGCAAAAGAAGTTTCTAGTGTGAGCCAGCCCACTGAGCCAAACTGGGGGAGAGACTGGTATTGGCATACCCAGCCACAACCATTCAGGATTGTTGACTCAAGTTACAAATGGCCACGGTGGGTTGGGGGGCAGCGGTTGTAAGGAGCAGCTAGGGTGCTAAAAATTGCCCAGGGCCAAATGGGAAGGACAAATGGTGGACACATTTCAAAAGTGTGATTCCAAGAACTTCAGTAGAAAAGATGTTAAAACGTCAAGGTATGAGAACCAGGCTTGTAGAAAGAGGTCTGTTTGTGGGTGTCATGGACAACCTACATTCACCAAGTCCTCCTTTGAGATTTGGCTCCACCAGCAGTCACCCCACAGCTCTCTGGCCAGGGCACTGAGATTTTATCAGCTAGGTCAGTTCAGTTGGGTGGAGGAAGAGCTCTGGTGTATGAACAGCTGTAGAGAGACAGAGCATGGGGCCACACAACACACCCACACACCCCGCTATTTATAGCTATTGTGCTGACCAGTGACCTCAAACAAGGCAAAACACAGGACCAAAAGAGAAACATTGGATCCAACAATTCATTGAACTTGACACTAGCTGTCTTACAGCACATTAATAACCTTACAGGAAAAAAGCATGTAGTTGTCTCAGATGCATATGTTTTTCAATAGAAGAAAAAACATTCTAGAGGAATCAGGCAATACAATGCAAATGTAACCATGGTGTTGAGACTGTGTTGCAATGCTTATGCAAATAGGGGTCACCTACATTTGAAAACAGCTCCATGGTTTACAGGACACTGTCACATCTTCATTCAAGATTGGGTTGGGGAGATAGAATTTTTCTTGTCCCAATATTACAGATGTGGAGATCTGGGTTGAGATAGGTTGGGATGATACAGATAACAAGCAACAGGGCCAGAGCTCAAACATGGGTCTTCTGAGACAAATTCCAGGATCCTTTTCACAACTTAGCCCCTTCGAATATGGGTAGCAGATGTATCTGGCTGGCCAAGCCATTTATGGGGTCCCAGTGTCTTTCAAAGCACTTTCAGTTATCAAAAGAAGGACGCAAGACACTGATCTGTCACCAAGTTAAACTTTCCTCACGATTCTTGTGAAATTTAAACCATGTGTTCCACTAGAGATAATCAGTTCTGTCAAGTGTAAAGGGAAAACATCTCTAGAAAGTAGTCATTCCAAACAAAATTTATTTGGAAGAGAATTGGCTGAACTTCCAGGATGACAGTGAAAAAAGCCAGGCTCTCGAGGGCATCCTACCTCCTCTGCACGTTCTTTCCTTTGGCAAGTGTCCACGGGGACTATTTTATTTCTCCAAATAACTGCCTTGGCAGTGGGGATTTATTTTTTTCAAAGTACACAAAAAACAAAGAACATACATTTTTTTTTAAAGACCAAAAACATAGAAGCCGTTACTTGTACTTTAAATTGAGTCTCACTTCTTCCTCATTTCTAGGAGCTAAGTTTTACTCCATTGCCTGAGTCTCTCTACACACAACTAAAAGGACTGAGATGATGTATAAATATTAGTATTCTGTTCTTATTCTATATGAGAAATTGGTTATTGGGACATTACTTAGCCGGGATCGGCAAATATTTCAAGCTTCCCAATAACATTTTCATTCAAATACCATGAACATAAATGAACATTTTAAAGATAATCTACAGCATTATTAAATGGCTAAATATGGATATATGTGCATATGCACACACACACACACACACACACACACACACACAAATCCAAATTCAACTCTGTACAAAACCCCAAAACATAAACACACTGCAAATGACCTACCATGTCTTCCAGATCTTTTTTGGTTTCCGTTTTGTTAGGTGAAACCTTCAAAGTTTGAGAAAAGCAAATGTTAGGGTGATTTTATTTTATAGATACATAGTTTTTTAGGGTAGTGAATTCACTAAATGGTAAAAAATGTAATCAGAAGTTCTTTTAGTACAGTGGAGACCTGTGGACTTCTGGTATACCTCGGCTACAAAACTGAACAAAAATTAATGTTTTATAAAGAAATGCATCAGGCCTTAGACAGTCACCAAGAGTCTGAGCACATTCTAAGTGGGCTCCTGGAAGGCCTCAGATTTTGCATCAGTTCTGCCTTGAATCCAAACAAACACACAGCCCTCTGGTGTTTGTGGCTCATTCTACTGTCTTTTTTTGGTTTTATCTTTTGAAGTTAGTCTGCGTCTTTGGAAATAGCCCAGACACACTTGGAGCTGACTGCACGTGTTCATTCGTCAGCCCTTTTTGGAGTGTCTGGCGTGAGCGCGCGACCCTGGGCTCTGCCCTGAGGAGTCAGAGATGAGCAAGGTGAGGGTCCCGATCTTCATCCCATTCAAATGGGAGACTGGGGTGGGACGAGAGAGAAAGCGGCCTCTATAGTTCCATCTGCCACGTGAGTGGCAACACTGCTTTGAGAGGTCAACAACTGGAGGAGGTATTCTCCAATTACTCTTGTGGTCATGACCACCCCATTGCAATAGAGGTCAATCACGATACAGCACACGTTACAGTCTGGACACCCGCTGTTCATACCACGGGTCCCACCTCCGAAGTCTCCCTCATTCAAAGCTGGGGTAACACGATTCCCTTACAAAACACATCCTGTCCCTGTTCGCCAGTATCCCAGCTGCATCACAATGACACCCCCATTCAGAACAATGACACTCACATGTGCATTATTCTTAGACTAACAGAACTTCTGAGCAGGGGAACTGAGGGAAAAAAGGAAGGAAACCACTTACTAGCATCTTAAAGAAGCTCATGATGAAATTATTATTCTCAGTTATAGCTGTTGCTGGGGGGTCCTCTTCTCCGATCGCTAGTTCTTCAGAGTCTCCGGGGACAGAGCAGCTCACAGGTATGATTTCCTGTCCTTTCCCGTTGCCTTCAACTATGTCCTAGGAGCAAAACGAGTTTTCACAGTTGCAAGCTGTCGAATGTGGACTCTCAAAGCAATACTTTTGCTTCACGCCCCTTTCTCCCTTACCCCCTCATTCCAGCCATACTTCTTCTACCCACGGGTGTGTGGAACAATCAGGAGCTTATGAGAGTCACTCTTCCTCCCCCTCCCCCTCTTTCTAACATATTCAGCATTTGCAGTCAGTTGGAGGGACATTGTTTGGAGCCAGAGGGTAACAAACACAGCCGTGCACGTTGCATTCCAAACAAAACCCCCTTTCTCCCAGTTCTGCAAAGAGGCTGTGTGTGATGCCGTGAGTCTCCATCTTTGTGGTCTCCTAGTCCAGTGATTTGTACATGAGCCCCAGAGACATGTCTATTTAATTTCCCACAATCTCCACAATGGTGAATCACATCAAGTACATTGTCAAATAAGAATTCCATTGTCAGGATCTGGTTGCTTGTTGCTGTTAGGAAGGTGACGTGAGGACTGAATTTTCTCCTAACTCACCCCGGAGAGTGGGGTGCACTCAGAATTTGACCTCCTTTCTTATCTCCACTCCCGTGATCTACGGTCAAGCCAGGGTCGTCTCTCCTCTTCATGACTGCAATGCCCCCATTTCTGTCTCATTGGGCTCCCGGCCCCTTCCCCACCTCACAGACTCAGCGGACCCCATCCTCCCACTCCTCACCACCCTCCAAAGGCTTCCTCTGTCCCGTGGAGACATATCCAAACTCCACTACAAGGTCTCCCATGTTTAACCCGGTCTGGCCCAGGTCTGCCTCTCTGGCCTCTGTGTGGCCCCCTCTCCTTCACTGCATTCTCTCTGGCCGCCTTTCTTTAAGATTTTCAAACACGCCACAAGCAATAGTTCCCCACCTTAAGGCTCTCTGTCTAGAACATTCCTCCTCTCTGTCTGCCTGTGGGCAATTTCCATTCATCCTTCAAGTCTTAAGTGTCACCTCTCCTCCCCCGCCATGCTCATCTCTACCCGTGTACCTTGTCCTTTCCCGTCTCAGCTATGACGACATTTTCCTTTCCTTGCTCAGTATCTGCCCCGTCCCCCATACCCGCCACTCGATGGCAATCGTGACAGAGACGGGGTTACCTCGACTTTGCTCACGGTTGCTTCTCTAGTTTCTAGGGCAGGGAGGCCCACAGCAGGCCTACGGACCACTTGATGACTTAATAGATGAATGAATGTAAATAAATTTTATGTAAATGAGCTGGGGCTGTCTGTATCAAGTCGTTTTTGTTTTTGTTTTGTTTTCACGTAACGAAATAGCACAGACGTTCTCCTGTTGCCATACAGCTAGATCTGCTTCATTCTCCAGGCCTCACGTGATGGTCCAGTGTCCGGGCCAACATCGTGTATTGTCTAATGCCCTTCCTGATGGCCACTCATGGGGCTTCTGGTCTTACCTCTAGGGTGTTAGCAGCAGCATTAAAAAGGACCCCTCACACTTACATTTTTAATTCATTCTGTGTATCCATATTTCCTTTGGGTAAATTCCCAGAAGTAAAATTTCTGGGTCAAGAAGCAGACAAATATTATAATTTTATAATAGTCTCACACGCACAGCATGGCAGGCCCTCTAGGTACACCTTTGGATGTGGAAAGCTGATTGGCTCATGGGCAGAGGTGGCAGGTGGCACACAGACACACCCGGGGGCGGTGGATTTGCAGTGCGGGGCTCGGTCTGGATGTGGGTGGAGTGGGGGTGAGCTGACTTGCTGACTCCCCCCCAGATACAAACAAACTGACACCTGGGACATAGGACCCGGCGGTGCCGACTGCAAGGGAGAAACTGAAGGCGACGAGGAAACGGGAAACCGGGTGCTGGCACTTTAGACCACGGGCCAAGTCCTCTAAGAGGCTGTGTATGTGTTGGGGGGGGGCGCTGGGAGGCATCTATTCTGGGAGGTCCCCCAACCCCGAGGCTGAGTCAGCTGCTCTAAGCCACCGCGGTGTCACCGCTGGGCCCCAGTGCTGGTCAGCCTGCATGGATGGGTCTGCTTCTAGGTCCCCCTGCTCCCAGATGGCTGTTTCCTCGGGGAGCGAGAGGGACGGATTCTTCTCCGAGATCCAAGGGGTAAGCACACCGGGAAATAACATTTACTCACTCCTCGGAAATAACACGGAATACAGTCACGTCAACTGGAAAGGACATGGACCAGAGGAGCAGCAGGTGGCCGGCCAGCAGGTAACCCCCGCCTCGCTGGACCTCCCCGGCGGGAGGGAGCGGTCGGTCAGCACTTCCTCAGCCAGGACTGGAGCCCCGACGGGGGCGCTGGGAGCAGGGAGCCCCCCACCTTCCACCCTGCCCTGCACATCGTCCCCGGCCCTCTGAGGATGCCGGGCTCCGTTTCCCTGATTTTCCGGGTGCAGCACTGTCTCAAGACTTGGATGCAACTGGGGGACGACAAGGCCTGCTGGCTCAGTGCACGGAGGAGCTGCTCCTGAGTGACAGCTCGTGGCCTGCCAGTCCTCAACTCGAACCCAAGACCCTCTCCCTTGAAATCCTTTTCTCCTCTTAGACTGGCCGTTACAAAACAGACCATGAGACTTTGCTTCCAGGAAGACGGAGAATACACACTTCTTATTCTTCCACTCGGCACCCCAGAAAACCCCCGACGTCATGGAGAAACCGAACACAAAAGGACTCGGAGAGGCGGAGGCCCGAGGAACGACCCTGGCTTTTCTTTTGGCCCCGCACGTCCCAGACTTGGAGTCGGAGAGGCCAGCAACCTGCAAATACCAACGGGCACGGACGCAACAACAGCCTTCCAGAAAGCCTGCCCTGTCCATCCGAGGGCCCGGGAAGGGCCAGTGTAGCCACACAAAACTCTCAGACCATCGCTGCCCTGCACCAGCCCAACGCCAACTATGTGAGCCCAGGCTCACGCCAAGATTAAACAGCCTTGAGGAAGCATTACAGGGTGGTGCTGGAAGAGTGAGAACGAACCTTTAAAAACCCTGGAGCAGGGACGTCCCGTGGTATTATTATATTATATTTACCTGCGGCCAGGTGATGGAATATTTTGCAGCCATGAACTCTTTGAGGAATGCGTAACGGGAAAAAATGACCCACCTTTACGTGTCAGGCTCAGCGCCCAGCTAGTTAAGAAGAGCCCGTTTAATTTTTATGGTGCCCCACGAAGCATGCACTAGTTGTAATTTCATTTGGACGCATCGGTTAGTTGGTGCGTGAAAAGGATCAATGACTTGCCTGGGGTCGCGGAGTGGAGCTTCGATTTGACCCCGAAGGATTTCAGAGGCAGAAAGCGTTGTTAAGCGCCGTGCTCGCGGTGTTGCATCTCCTGTCTTTCAGATGTTACCACAAATGTCATCTGCTCATCAAAGGTGTCCCTGTTTTCATTGCCCTTGCCTCTCTATTCCTGTCCCCTGGGGTCTACAGACTTTGTCCATTTGTGTCACCATTCACACATGACACATTTTACCCAAGGACCTATGGGAATTTAGTGTGTAATGAAGATGACACCTCATATCTATCCAAGCGAAGAAGGAATTTTTTAGCATATGTGCTGCTGAAGTGAGCACGAGGAAGGGATTTTTAACGAAAGATGAAGGACAACTGGGTGGCCATTTGAAAAAATAATTAATTTGTCATCATTCAACCCTATACCCGGATAAAATCCAAGTGGATAAAAATACTAGAAGAAAACACATAAACACACACACACAGGCGCACACACGCTTTAGTAATTCTGGATTGAGAAGGTTTTTGTAACCTTCACTCAAGACACAGAAATTATGTACAGAAAGACTGAAAGTGGAAATACTCCAAATGTTTGAAAACATGCAGGTGGGATGCTGGGGAAGAAGCAGTTACTCTTTCCGACATTATTGCATGGAGTGTAAATTAATTCAGTCCTGATAGAGGGCTGAACTTTCAGCATTATCTACCAACATTTAAAAGAAAGAATATATTCCTTTACCCGGCAATTTCACGTGTGAGAGTTAATGCTAAACCTCAATTCATCTGTGTGTGAAATAACAAATACACGAGGTTACTCATTGCAAAGGGGTACTAGCAAATGTTTGGGATACCAGCCCAACGTCATTGATAGGGTCCTGGTTAAATACATTGTGGTACATCCATTCAGTGGAAGCCTGTGGAAGTGTCACAAATGAGGAAGCTGTACAGATACAGAAAGCAGTGGTAACTGAAAAAAAAATACAGAACAGAGTGGATATTATATTACCTTCTGTGTAAAAAAAAAAGGAAAGAAATAAAAACTTAGGCTTGTACTTGCTTGTGTATGCCCAAAGAAACCCTAGAAGGTTCCATTTAAAAATGCAAGCAGCAATTATGTATTGGGGGTAGCATTGATAGACAAGTAGTCCATTTTATAATTTCTTATTTTTTCTTAATTTTCATTAAAAAATTAAAATTAAAACAAAATGTGGGCAACTAATGCTACATTAAAAAAAAAAAAACATCTGGAGGATCAAACTCAACACAGTCGTGACAATGCTCCATCAGAGCCCAAGGCCACCAGTTTGTGGCTTATGCCCTCAATATTGGGTTATTTGTAAGATCTTTGTCCTTTATACAGATATGTTTTTGCTATTCTCATCAGGCTTCCAGATCATTCTGAGCAAACAGAAATTTTAGACAGACACACCAACATTCTCCAGGAAATGTCTGGAAACTTCTTTAAAGCAAACAGGTGTACAAGATGGCAGTTTGTTTTTCATCTGCAGAAGAAGCCTATGTGATTCCCCCCCCCCCCCTTCTGTTGGCTTCAAAGTGCACACAGACAGGAACACTAGTTAAGTGATTGTAATTTGTCACATTGAAAAATAATGCCACCTTATCATAATTTGGTTGTCTATAATAAAACCCATATGGAACTTCTGGCACCTTTCGTCAACTGCAAACTGTCAACTGGATTTGAGCCCCCTTTAAGCAAAGCCTACATTGTCAGGGTCAGCATCTAAGTTACGGCAGCATGATCAAGGCTGAAAAAGCCTTGTCTAGAACAATTTGTGATGAACTGTCTCCCTCACCTAGATTTCCCCATGGATTGTCCATCGCTGGTTTCATTTTGAATTTTTGTACCAAGAGGCAGTGCCTAACGTGCGGTCGAACACAGGAAAATTTGTCTGAAACACACTGAACGGTACAAAAACCCCATCACTCCACTCCTTTCCATCTGTTAGAAATTTGAACCACATGCTGCAGCTCGAAATAAAAAGGAAAGCTCTGCTTCCTCTCCCACGTGGATGCCTCAGCGCTCCAAGGGCGTCCTGTGCTAGGCAACAATGTCTCCAGACAATCATTAAGTCTTTACTTTTCTTCTTTGGAGAGCACCGTCACCTCATGGAGCCATTGTCAGGCGTAGGGGAAAAAATGGCCTTGGTTCATTCTTGGTAACAGAATTTACCTCCCAGTTGCCGAGAAGGCAAAGCAAATTCATAGACAAGCAGGAAGCCACTCCAAAACCCAAGGCTACTAAAAATGTTTTGTGGAACTTGAAAATTTCCTAAGCCAATTGGGATTGTTTTTTTTAATGTTGTTTTACTAAAAGCGGAAATCTACCTGAGGAGGGTCTATCACTATAGCGAATTTTGTATTTTTATTTCCCCCACTGTTCCTGCCCAATTCACATCAACGGATGAAAATGTACACACACCTTTTAACCCTTTGATGAAAATAGGGGACAGACACAAAGAGCACAACCAGCAGAAATGCCAGTCACGAAAGGGCTCCCAAACCTGTCCATCCGTATCAAAGTTGCTTTCCAATCTCCTACTGCAGACTACTGCACACTCGCTATACACGTCTTTTGAAAAGTCAGTGTTATTTCTGAACAAGGAATCGCCACACAAGCTCTGGATTGCATAGTTTGGCAATTATTGTAACCAAGTGTAACCTCTGATGAAGCTGTGATTAGCTGCCTATTGCCATTTCCGCTGACTTCAGGATGCCTCAAACCTCACAGCGCAACCTAGTGGAGAAAGCAGGAAATGCCCTCGGTTGTAGTATGTGTGTACGTATGTATGCATGTACGCATGTATGTACGGATGTATGCACTCACGTACGCATGCATGCGTGCACACATGTACATATGTATGTACGCATGCATACACGCATGTATGCAAATAAGCATACATGCACGTACATATGCATGTACACATGTACGCACGCACGCACACATGCACAATGCATGCACACATGTATGCACATATGTGTGCACGTATGCATATACATGTGCATGCACATGTGTATGTGCTCACGTATGTATGCACGCACGCATGAGTGTACACATGCATATATGCATGCATGCACGCATGCATGTATGTGCATGTGTGCATGCATGTGTGTATGTACATATGTGTGTGTACGTATGTATATTTTACTTAGCTAGGCAGTATATTTCTCCTTTTATAAGGAAGAAAAATATAGCTGAGCACAAAGTCAAAACACAAAATGTATCCATTAGCCCATTACTGAAAAAAATTACTACTAACAATTTGCAATTTTTCATTCTACATCCTTTTGGGAGGAAGGATGAAGATGTATGGATGGGCAGGCGTGCGGGCATCATTTTTACATCATTCTGTATATACTATTTTAAAACCTGTTTTTCTTAACATTTTATTGTGACCAATTATAATTAACGTAATTAGCATTAACATTATATTATGACTATGTTCACATGATAAAGATTCGATTTCTCTGTCATCCTCATTTCTGATGTGCAGTCTGCCATAATCAGTATAAAAGCCATCCTATTGGATCTTTTAGCTCTTTCCAGCTTTCCTCTTACAATTCTAGAATTAAAAGAAAAAAGTCTTGTGCTTAAAATTTTGCTCATTCTCTCAATAAATTCCTCGGTGTCAAATCGCTTGTTCTGAGAGCATGGGTGTTTTAGGACTCTAACACTGTATGCTGCCCAGTGCCACGATCGAAACAAACCTCCTAGTGACCCAGGTGGCTGGTTAAGAAATTACCAGAGACCACGGAGGGCAAGAAAAAGGACGTAAAAATCTTGAAACGTAAAATCTAGATTTTCATTGCCTTCTGGCATGTTTTCAAAGAGGGAAGTTCAAGCTGCATGGCACAGATCTAAAAACGCCCCACTAACCCATTGTCCCTTCTCCGTCTTCCAAAGAGGGGCAACATTGTACGTTGAATCTGCTCGTACTAATGGAATCAAGCTACGCTGGGCCAATGATCTAGTGTGATGCTCTGCGAGCCAGGAGATCACCACCTGTTTTAGTACTCTGTAGACATCACCTGAGGATACTAAAAACTCCCATCAGGCAGACGTCTCGCGCAGGACTTTCACAGGGTAGGACCTCGTTAATCTACAGTATTGACTGATGCGGAGATACTTTACGATGAAATAAACCAGTTGTGCATCCATCACAGATGGAAGGAGGAAAGAAACCTACCAAAGAAAGCAACTCACATTTGCTTTCTATAAATAAGGGTTTTCCATTTCTCTCTCCGCAGCTCCTGCACCTGAGGGATGACTGCGTTTGTCACAGACTTTCTAAGAATGGTTTGGCCTTGTGCAAAACAAACAAAAACAAACAAAAAGACAATAAAGCACCCCACATCCTTTCCCCTGAGCTTTTAGATTTCACCAAGTTCCTTCCTGAGGGGATCCCCTACCCAGTTGAAATGATCAGCCTCATCTCTACTCCACTTTCTACTTCAAAACTGTTTATTTCACGCAACGCCTTTTCTATGCATTGGAAGTATTTGTTTATTAATTTTCTTGTTTGTTGTTTACAGAATGAAAGCTCCCATGAAGTACATGGTTCTGTCCACCCTAGAACCTAAAATCGCTCCTGGCACAAAGAAAGCACTTGAATGTTTGTTGAATGAATACATGAAAGCATTCATATCTAGCTATTGTTCGATGCCTGACAACAGATGGACTCTCAGACTGATTTACAGTTTATTAACCAGACAGCCACCAAAGTGGCTTCCAATGGTGACAAGGGCCGTGAAGGAAGCAAGTGGCTGTAATGGCAATAGCTTATGCTCAGCTCTACCAAAGGAAATGACAATGCAAGTGTGATGATGAAGGACAGCTCACACGACGGCCCTGCTGACAAGCAGAGGAGGGGTGTGAATGGGGTGCCCTGGGTGTGAGCACCCCAGCTTGAGAGGCCATCATAACTCACATGTCAGCTGGGAAGACAGGACAAACCTTCCCACTTTTTGGAAATGTCTGAATTATGGGGTTGCATTGGAATCTCAGACTTTTACAATATCATCAGCTCCGTCAACTTAAAAACATTGTCTATTAATTAAAAGTATTTTCTAAAGCACCGTGAAGGTCAAGTAAAACCTATCTGTGGTCTGACGCACCCTGCAAGAGGCTGTTTTCCAGCTCCGGTGTACGTGCCGAGCAGTACGTCCCGGAAGAACTGCTCTTTGGAAGACAGCTGTGCTCACCTGGTCCGAGAGCCAGGTGTTACTTAAACAGCCACGTCGGAGAGACACAGCTGCACCGCGTACAGCAGGTGTGTTGCTGCAGGACTTCTCAGAGCCTTTAGTGGGCTCATGTCCATTGTGAACCTTCAGGAGACAGACTTTTGCAAAACTGTTTGATAATAGAGTGCTATTTCTGGGCTGATCGCACACCAGGTTGGGAAGTACTAGCTTTGGAAATTTTCAACAGCTACAAGACATCTCCAGAGGTACAAAGTGTCTCCTCTTTTTGGACGTACAGGCACAGTGGCTAACCATGTGGACCTTGGTGACAGATTCCAGCTCTGCCACTTTCTAGCCATGTAATCTGATGCAAGTTTCTTCACCTCTCCACGAGTCAGCAAATTCTCAATAAATTACAACCTTGGAAGGAGTGAATCAGACCGTATAACACCAAAGGAAACATTAACTCAAAATTTATTTTGCAAACTCATTGCAAAATACGGCTCACTTGATATCTTCAACCATGATAACGCCCTAACATGTTAAAGTCTGAATTAAAAATACCAACTAAATGGTATAGATATGGTTCTACATAGTTTATCTAGCGAAAACATCTAGACCAGACACATCTTTCACCATCATTTTCTATTAAAGTCGTGTTAGGCAGAGCTGATAATGAGATTGCAGTAACACACCCTAATATCCTCTGCAAAGTCATAACGTGATGTGGATCATCTTTATTCTTGTCAGGGTCACCTGAGGAGCAGCACTGCATGCTGGGGTGTGCCAGGCATTGTGCCAGGCACTGGGGATTCCCAGCTGCATAAGAAACAGTCAGGTCCCTCAAGGTCACTGCCTGCAGACATGGAAAAGGTGATTAGGGTTGAAGAGAGTTTTCCAAACTTCGGATTGTGACAATTAGTGGGTTGGAAAATAGTTTAGTGAGTCAAAGCCAGCACTGAAAACCAAAAATAGAATAGAAAAGGATAGAAAATAATCCGCCGGTGTCACATGCTGGAAGAATAGTATTATTTTGTGAATTTTTTTTTTTTTTTTTTTTTTTTACTTATAGCCAAAGGCACCCTGAATGATACAGTACTCAAACTCCATCATGCTGGAAGGCCCTTTACCTACTTCATAGTTCTTTACTTCTAAGTTTCTGACAATTTAGAAAATATACTGTTTTATTTGGCATCACTACTACTGCCCAATTACCTGTACCACCTTGTACCCTTACAATAGCCCCTTGGGCAGATGGCATCTTCCTTTTGTGGATGAAAACACAAGGTTTTGAAATGATTGAGTAAAACAGGTTTTGGTGACGGATGGATCTTGGTCCTGGTTCTGCCATTAATTTAACTGTGTGGCCTTGAGCGAGTAAGTTAACTTCTCTGAGCCCCAGTTTCCTTATCTGTTAAATGGCAATAAAAATATTGACTTTGTTGTGCTGTTCTAAGAGTCAAAGCAGATAAGGTAAATAAAAAAAATCCTTCTTTTAATGGCCTAGAAATAACAAAGTATTAAAAAGTAGGGCAATTATTATTATTTGACTCCACCACAAAGCTAGTAAGTGGTAGAATTTGAACTTGAACCCAGACCACTCAGGCTCCTAACACGTGCACATCATCACTGCTGCTGTAAAGATTTCACATCAAATGTTTCTTAATGCCAAATTGATGCGATTCATCAAAATTATACTCTGACAGCTGAAAACTTGGCTTACTCCGTAACTTGTATAATTTAAGTACCCACACTCTTTTGGGTGTAGAGTTCTTTTTACCTGTTGAAATGTCAGGGCCTCGTGGCCCTAAGGTAAAGAAAGCAAAATAACAAACACAGATTAGAGTTCACTGGGCCTTCTCATGCTGGAATTTGGTGATTTAAAAATTTTTTAATTTGAGATTAACTTGCAATTTTTCACGTCCTAACATTTTGGAATAGCACTTCCTCAAGTGAGCAGAACCCAGGTTTTGAATAGTTGTAACCTTATTGCACAAGTTTTGAATAATTGGTAAAATCTTAAGGGTGAGCATGGGAAGGATGAGGTTGGACAATCCTTTTTTAGTTATGAGACTTGGAATAAGTGACTTGGTTTTCTTGAGGCTTTGATTTCTCCAAGTGTAAGGTGGTCAAAAATGCAGGAATCCCTTGTAAGTATTGAGGTTTCAAGGAGATGATTCTTTCAAAGTGATTATATCACAGAATTGGACTAACATGAAAAAAGTACTAGAAGTAATGAGTAATGATGTCATCAGAAACCACCCACCTGGTCACCTTCATGGACTTGACCCTTGAACGTGAAGTAAGTTTTTGATACATAGAGAGAAACAGAGATGCAGACGGAGAAAATTCTGGGAAGCAGATGGCATCTGTAGAGGTCGTGTGCTGGCCATATTGGCGGGAGGGATTTAAGGCAATGGTGGGAAAAGCAGTTGGAAAAATAGGGGGAAGGTCGTAGAGACCCTTAAACATCAGACTAAATTTAGTTCTAGGGCTTGCGGGTGGACTTGGGCTTTTAAATTCTAGTGTCTCTACAATTATTTTTTAATTTGAGATTAACTTTTTTTTTTTAACCCAAATTAGGACGTATGCCTTTGGTCATATAGCTTTTCAATTAGATTCCAATTAGATTCTGTGAGTTCTGATTAAGGACCATCGAAGGGCCGAACAAGAAGACTAAAATGTGGAGTAATAGAAAAGCCATGAGACTAACAATAGCTAATTTGTTCCCTCACAGTGCTGCATCTCTGTGTTAAGTACTTTACATGGCTCATCTCATTTAATTTTCCCAAGTGGGGATTCTGTGAAAATGTGCTGGATACTAATATTACCCCCATTTCTACAGAGGAGGAGAATAGGGGCTCAGAGAGGCTAAGTAACTTGGGCAAGGTCACACAGCCAGCAGGTGACAGAGGCAGAGCTGAAAGCCAGGCTATGTGGCTGCAGCGCTTAGTGTTTCCACTGACTACTTATGTAGACAAGGACTTGATTCCTTCACCCCAGTTCTACCACGAAACAGCCGTGGCAGGCCATAGCTGTCCGACACTGAGAGGCAGAAGCCCGTGGACCAATGCGGTCGGCACGTTGGTGTCGTCGTGGGGAGGACGTGTTGAGGTTGAGGGGCTTAGGGAGCACTCAGATGGCGATGCAGAAATTCAGGTAGAAGTGCCGAAGAGGCATTGGAGATTTAAGCCTGGACTTCAGGGCTAAGTCCTGGTTAGAGATAGAAATGTGGTACTTGTCAGTAGCAGGTAGCTGTGTTGAAGCCCTGGGGACTGGGGGAGAGTCCCAAGGAAGTATGGGTGGTTAGAGAAGATGTCTAAGAGCTAAACTCTGGGGAATGCCAACGTTTGGAGGATAAGACCCAGCAGAGGAGGCGAGGGACCAGCAGCCAGGGAGGTGGCAGGACCTGGAGAGCGAGTAAGGAGGATGCTTCAGGAGGGAAGGGGTGGCCCGCTGTGTGTCCGAGGTGACTGGCAAGTCCCCCAGGGGAAGGGCCGAGTCATATCTGACTTGGCAGCTGCAGTCGGGGGGAGGTGCAGCACCCTGGCGACAGGGACAAGAGCAGTTTTGTGGCAGACAGAAGCCTGCAGGGAGGGCGCTCAGCAGAGGAAGGGGAGAGCTGCAAGCAAAAACACTGGGTATTTTTCTTCATATCTGAATGAATCTGTGGATCGATACCCTCAGCACAACCTTCCCCCCTCTAAAATAATGGCGTCTCTGACGGCACTTTGTGATCTTTGAAGGACCAGGCTGTGGTTTATCTTTTAAATGCCTTGCACAAGAACAGTGTTTAAGTAACAACTGCAGAATTTCATTAAACCTTTAAAAGAAAAGGTGTCTTCCTGTTTAAATCGCATGAATCCATGCTTGCACCCCTCAAAGCACCTCCTCCTACCCCCAACACAAAGACACTTCTGGAAGTGTTGGTTGACAACAGAGATTTAGTGTTTGTTTGTTGGTTGGTTTTTGCAACAAAGGTCAAATTTTCATGATGTGACCAATGCTTTCCCCCTGATGAATCTTCCATGCATATCTTACAGTGCTGGTTCAGTTGTTGCAAGAAGAGAAAAATTAAAAAAACAACAACAAAAAGCATCCTATCCTTGGCAGCACGTTGGTTTGTGGGAATCACAGCTCAGTGAAACCTTTCAGGCATGTAATTTATCTTTTCTTTGGCCTCCGTAGTAAATGCTTCATTTGTTCATGAATTCTGGCCTTGTTTTAATTATGCTATGCTCTGAATGTAGTTTTATGAGGCACAAAAATAAGATTGTCGTTCTAAAACACAGAAGATATGTGTGTCCCCCCTCTCCCGCCCCAGAAGGAACCAGTGGCAAATTTCTCCCAATTCACGGTTCTGGGGTTTGTGGTTGGAATTCCAATCCAGCTGAGGGGCATGCAGTGACACTGGGGGAAAGGGCTCCTGTGGGAGGGAGGGAGGGACAGCTGACACGGCTGGGCCCAAGGCATCATTGACCCTGAGAATTCTGAATCCATACATTGATGGCCGTGTGTGCATAATGGGGCACTCCCACCACGAGGACCATTGATCGGGAAGTTTTCTTCATTACATTCATAGAACAATTGCTTTTTTGGGTCCCCAATACAGAACTGTGCAGAAACCAGATAAAATACTGTAACAATCAGAAGGCTGCTTTTCCCGTGTGAAAAATCTCTGTGGACGTACGTATTTGAACACCCACAAGTTCACAGACAGAAGGAGAAATAAATGGCTGTTTCCTAACTTGTGTCTGATGCACACACAACACAGCGCGGGCTCTCGGAATTTCAAATTCCCATGTTGCTCCCAACAAAATTTGGCAGTGGAACAAAGACAGATGCCAATTTTGTTAGTGAACCTAAGGCAGCTAACTCAGAAAGGGAGGCAAATTACAACTTTGGGGGCTTCTGAGAGGCTCCTGTAACGTCAGAACACCGGACTTGGCTGGATTAGATGGATACCTGCCACGTGCCCGACGCAAGCTCCCGTCTGCTGACGCCAATCTCATTTTGAAACTCACCCTGCCCCAGTCGAGCTGTTCCCCTGAAGAGTCTTCAGCTAGAAAAGCTGGGTGGGTCAAGTACAACTCCAAAATTTTTCTGCACTTTCCTTAAAATAGGAATGGATTGCGTGTCTTGGTGTTTATGGTTAAACGCATGCCCTCACGTTGGTAATCAGATGCTGGACTGGTTACTTAATTGAGATGGGCATTTGGATGAGCCAGTGGACCCCCATCCAAAGGTGGGTGAGTGGCAGGCTTCATTCTCTTCCCACAAATAGCTCAGTCTTTTCCTCGCTCAGGCAGGGGGTCGGCTTCCGATGCCCATGTAAACGAAGCATGTGACTATTCAATAAATCCCAACTCAGAACGGCCTGAGGAGCCCATGGCCAATAACGGGAACTCAACCCGAGCATCCCCGCTCAGCATAACATATCATAGTCCACGGTTTCTCAGATCGGCACAAATACTGATGACGCCCGTATGGCCCGAAGACAAGTATCTTTCTGCTCCAGGTTTATGTGCTGATGGACTGTTTCCTGGGTCAGGCAGGCGAATTCTCCTGTGCCTGGGCATCCTCTCCAGCACCCGGCCTCCCCCAGCAACACTGGGCACCTTGAGCGCTAATTCTGGGGTTTTTTGGTAGCTGCTTCTCTGCTGGACCACAGACTCCCTGGGGACAGGGAGCCTCTGTCAGATCCACCTCTGTGCCTTGCCTCACCTGTGTCTGGCAGTGTCTCACTCAGTAACGATGTGACACCTGGAGGCATCTGAAGCCTCCTCTGAATTGTACAGAAAGCAATTCACCTGACTCCTGAACTGGGTCACTTACAGCAGTGGCCACCAGGAAGGGAAGTTTTTAAACTCTTGCAAGAAAACTTGAAAATTAGTTTTTGGAGTGAAACTATATAGAAACAACCAGAATGCCGATAATAAGAGCCTCAACACCTGAGCCTCCTTCTCTTCTCCCAGTTGTTACTGCCCAGAATTTTCAGCTGGTGTCTCCTACTGACACCACCCTGCATGCATTAAAATCAGAGCTTATTGTGGTACTCATCTCCCTTAAGGACAGTAATGTCTGTGCAGCGTTTAGAACAGGGCCGAGAGCATTGTAAGTGCTCAATAAATGAAAGCCAGTGCCCTTGCTAGCAATGTGGCTGTACAGGTGGGGTGGTCGTTACCAAGACAAACAGAGTGACAGCCGTGATGCACAACCATATAATGAACAACTGAGCCTGTCTAATCGTTTCCTGGTTCTGATCTCAACTGGAGGCACTTGACTTCATCCCCAAATTTTGAAAAAGACTGCTATTTAAACATGCATTACCTAAAGAAACAAATGCCTTAAAACACAACGCATCAGCCCTATCTCCTTCTTCGTTGAAGGAGTGCTGTTCTTGGACCCGAATACAAATGCACATTCTCCAGGTTAAAAGAAAATGCTCTTTTTAAGACCCAAAGGAAGGAGTTCCCTGGTGGTGTAGTGGCTTAAGGCTTCGGCGCTGGCGCTGTGAGCACTGCGGCCTGGGTTCGAGTCCCAGCCAGGGAGCTACCCACATACAAAGACCCAAAGGACTTGCCTTTCTCTGTGCAGGAAAGAAAGCAACCAATTCTGGCTACTGCCTTGAAAAAAAAATCTGGATTTCACAAAGGTATGAATTACTCCAGGTGGCTGGAAAATAATTTGTACATAAAGGATCTGCCCAGAGCTGTAACCGCCCTTTAGGTAAACCCACACTCAGTGCACAACCTAAAGAGCAATCCAGGCCTATTGACAGTAAGAGATGAAAGCTTCGCAGGAAAGCCTGTGGCCGCACGGCACGCTGCTGAGACCCGACCTGTGTCTCAGCGTCTGAGGAGCCATGCGTATCTGGCCGACTACAGCGGCACCTGTCGCCCTTCACCTTTGATAAACGGAACGACGGATGCATCTCTCTGCACCTCACCTCCTCTCGCCTTTTATGGAAAGCAGACGCCACAGCTGTTACTGTTCTGTCAGCAGGTGTTGCTGCCCACCGAAACACGGGGACCCACGCTAACTGCAGCGTGCGATCGTTCTAGAGGGGTCGAGGGCCTGGTACCTTGTCAGGCCCCCCCGGGTGATTGGGGAGCAACACATATGCCATCGTCTTACCCCGCAGTGCTCCCCCGCCCCCCGAGCTTGCATTAAGCACAGAACGGGTTGCCCATTGTCGGCACTCACCCCTTCTGTGGGTCCATCCTCCGGCTGCCTCGGTGCTCCAGGCGGTTCGTCAGGCCCGTCCTGACGCTCCTCACCCTTGACTTCTTGTCGGTTGTCAGCGGGTGCCTTTTCCCGTCCCTTGTCCAGTTTGAAGAGTTTGTCAAAAAAGCCGGAGTCCTTGGGCTTGGAGGGGGCCGCTCCCCCTGACTCGGGTGGGAGAGGCACTGGCCCCCAAATGGTAGAGGATTTCTGGGGTGGGGTCTCGCGGGGGCTTCTATCTGGGCCGTGCCCCCGTGCAGCTGCTCCGGGAAGGGCCATGCTGTCACTTGGTTCTTTGTTCCCTAGGACGTCGCTGGAGCTGACATCGAGCCCCGCGGAGCCGGAGCCTGAGTCTCTGGCTTGGTCCCCGGCACGGCCTGGTACGGGCCGAGAGAGCGTCAAGAAGAAACGAGACGCGGCAGCTGGTGCCTCGGCTTTGGCCTCCTTCCCGAGACGCTTCCCGGCCGTCTCTGCCACACCGCTTCCCTCTGTCGTCCCGGGGGCCGGGGTGGCCACATCCTCCTCCTCGACACTTATCCCCAAGTCCACTGTAAACACAAACATGAACAGCGGTTACGCAGCCACGCGAGCAAGTTCAAGGATCGGTGAGGGAGCAAACTGTCTTCTGTACGAAGGCCATAATGGAAACTGGGGCTCTGTTGTCCTCCGGTCCCTATGCAAAGTAGCAGTTAGTCATCTAGATGCTTCTGACCCTGTTCTTCTCGGGAGAGAGAAACGGAAGGGCAGCGAGGAGAGAAGCCAAGCGGGAAGCACACATCAGGGGCTGTGCCTGGGCCGCGCTGGCCGCCTTTCATCGCCACAGGAACCCTCTGAGAAGCAAATTGTCATGATTTCACCCGGGAGGCGGTTTCGTGGTTAGGGCTTGGGTTCTCCTTCTAGAACCATGCTCCTCAGCCCTAGGACTATTGCCATTTGGGTCGGACCCTCCTTCGTTATCTTGTGCTCTGTAGGGTGTGTAGCAGCATCCCTGGGCTCTCCCCACCAGATGCCAGTAGCACCTCCAAGTTGTGACACCCAGAAAGGTCTCCAGACATTGACAAATGTCCCTGGGGTGGGGAGTGGGGATGGCAGCAAAAAATCACTCACTTTTGAGAACCACTGAGCTAGAATGTCTATTTGAATCCAAGTTACTTACCTAGTCTGTGACTTCATTGTCCAGCAAAATGAGGCAAATAATTTTGTTATGAAGATTATACAAATTACCATCCTTAGACAGGCTGACCAGATGTCCCGTTTGAAACGGGACAGTACTGTTGTTTCCTGTCCTGTTTACGGTGGGACGTCTGGTCAGCCTGTTCTTAGAACATAGACCAGTGCCTGGAAGACCGTAAGTGCTCAAGAAATGTCAGACTCGTGAGCTACTATCATCACTTGTGGGTGAGAAAACCGACAGGTAGAGAGGGTGGACAGTCCCCACAATGCCCAGGAAGTTGGCACATGACTGTGTCTGCTGATGGTCAGAAATCTGTTGGCAATACGGAAAGATTTTCAAACGTGAAGCTCAGAAAGCATCTATCTTGAAGGCTGGGAGAGCAGGTGGCCACACAAGAAGGCAAAATTGGCCTCTAGCCTGCGTGGTGTGGGGGGACGGTTAGCTCCCATCCCTGCAGGGGGGGCTCTGCCTCCAGCATTCACCTGTTTTGACTTTGACCTCTGCATTGACCTCATTCAACTGCCTTCTTTCTAGGTCCCCTTTATAAAGCGGTGCAAGATCTTTGTTTTCCCTGACTATCTTTGGGCGAGTCACTAAATGCCTTTGAGTTTCCTCATAGGTAAAATGGGAATAATGGCAGCTCCCTTGTGGAGCCGTCGTGGTGGTTCAAGGAGAAAACGCTTGTCGAGGATCGGCACGCTGCCTTCTCCATGGTAGGTGCTTCATCGTGGGTGGGTAGCGCGGTTATGTCTAAGGCCTCTCCTGTGCTTTTGCCAATATCTCGCCCATTTGTGGACAGCTGCTTCTTAGGTCTGTTTGCAGAAGACAGACAAGAAGGAGAAAGGGATCTGTTTCTATTGTTCATTAGCAGGGAGTGAGAATACACGCCCCCCCCCCCCCCACGTCCGTTAAACAATTGTTTCTGCCAAACTCTAGTACCTCCCAGCGTCTAGAGTCAGGACGAGGAGGGAGGGAAAGCCGGGCTCTTGGGCAGAACGGCAGTGTGTCCCCCCGAGCACTGAGGGCCACAGCAGAAACGGCGCACGAGACCAGGGACAAGTGCCAGGGCTTCTGCGTAAGCTCGGACCTCAAGGACGTCTCGCTGCCAGACACTCGGTGCCCCTTCTGGCGCCCCAGGAATTGTGGTTGAACATTACACTCAGGGAGGCAAGGCGGGGGCGGGGCGCGGGAAGGAGGAAGTGACGGGTGGGTGTGTCAGGGCGCAAGTGAGCCAGCGCTGCAGTGGCAGCGTGAATACTGATGAGTGGTGGGGACGGTCCATGCCTGGAGAAGCGGAAATGGTGACAAAAAGGGAGAGGCTACGATTCAAAACGAGGAAGGGCTTCTTGAAATGCCAAGAGCTTTGACTGATCTCTTTTAGGTTTTCCTCTCCTTCCTCTCGGGCGAAAACCAGAGGAGTTATGGTCCTTAAGGGCATGACGGCCACAGGACACGTGTCGGAGAAGCACCTTCCCGTGGAGAGGCTTTATAAAAAGTGCCAATACGTTGCTTTGATAAAGAAAAGGATTCCTTACATCCGGTATCCAGAGATTACAGCAGACACAACACACAACTCTCGATATCAGAGAGTGGGTGAAGCGTCTATGATAACCTGTGAGGACTAGGACTTCTCGGATGGGGAATCCCGTGACAGGGCAGCTCTGTCCCCTGCCCCCAGCTCGGGTGAGTGCAGACCCAAGTCCCTCCCCTGGAGCTCCTATTCCCCTTGCCGAGGTGGTCACTGCCCAGGTGGGCACGTGACCTACGCAAGCCTAATCCAAAGCAATCCTGTCACTTTTGCTGCACTTTCTACGGCAGAGTTGCACGCTTTGTTCGTGGGCACATCTGGAGGGAGTGGCCTTGGCCATCACACTTGGGAGTGTGTGCCTAGGAACCAATACAGATGAAAGTGGAGCTGAGAGACCCAGGCCCATGGTATAGCACAGGGATTGAGCTATGCCTGAAGCCTATGGAGTCACCATTACATGAGCCAACAAAACCTTTTTCTTTTCTTTTTCTTTTTGCACTGATGCTTGTTTAAGTTAAGTGCATGCTCAGTGACTTGCAGACAATTCAGGGACTTGGTCAGTACCCATTTCACGTGTCAGTTAGTGGCAGCCAGTCCACTCCCAGGGAAGGTGTCTCCAGGTCTTCAAGTCTGCCAGGGCGGCCTTTAGTGTCTGAGGAAGGGTCAAGGGGGTGAAATGGGAGGGAGGGAGTCCTAAGCATCTGGATAGAAACAAAAACACCCACCAATGCTTTGTGTTCTTAGGAAAAGGGAAGGGGAAAATCCACTTGGAGAAAAGAGGTTACTGTCATTGGAGAACTTAGATAAATATTAAAAAGAACTAAAATATGTTCTAAAATCGTAAACACACACACACACACACACACACACACCCCTAGTCTGTGTGAGTCGGTGGGAAATAAAAAACCCATCCAAGTTGCAGATTTTATACTCTTACGAAGACGGTAATGGTTTACACGCCTTCCTCACGTTATTTTGGAAAGATGAAAAAGTCCCTTCTAGATGACCAGAACTAAGCTTTCAGTTCCTATAAGAAGTCCAACTCTGGAATCTGGTTTCAATAAAAAGTTTTCTCCTAAAGCGGAAACACAGATGACATCCAAAGAGTTTTACTTTCCGTGAAAAAAAAATATGTAAGAGTTTAAGGAAGATAAAAAGAAATCAAGTTCAAGTGCAGATGGCAGCTCCCCAATAGTTAGGCGAGTTGAAAATTTTGATGTCCATAGTGCAGAAAACATATTTTGTGTTGTGTGTGTGGTTTTCATTTCTCAGCAAGTCATTTTATCTATACATGTGATTGAGAACTTACTTCCAGGGGCATCTCAGTGTAATTGTTAAAAAACTCAGACTATGGATCAGAAGAGTCTGAGTTTAATGCCTAACTCCTCAATTATTAACAGGCTGACCAGATGTCCCATTTTAAACGGGACAGAAACCAATGGCACTGGCCCATTTCAAACAGTACATGGGGTCAGCCTGGTCTCCCTGGGCTAAGTTCGAGGTGTCAGTAGGCTCACCCTACGTGCCGTGTGAAACGGGACAGGACCGTTGGTTTCTGTCCCATTTAAAATGGGATGTCTGGTCAGCTTATTTATTACATATGTGACCTGGCCAAGTGACTTCATATCTCCGTTCTCCATTTCATGATAAAACAGGCAAGAACCGAACGGTGTCTTCCAAGGCAGGTTGTGAGGATTAAATGACCTATTTCCTGTGAGGTGCTTAACACGGCAGCTGGCCTGTGCTGAAGAGTCAGTGAGCATTAGTTGTGTTGCAATATTAATGTATTATCTCTGCATGATTAGTTATTATATTTCTAACTACAAATCATAAGAAAAGTAATTATTCTTTCTCATATGGTCACGACGTAAATTAATTTGTCCTCCGAAACCCAGGCATCTGGGTCAGAAGTTTCAGGAACACTTGTTTTCCAGCCACCCAGTACTCTTAGTCACAACGAGCTGCTTTGTCAGGGTTCTAATGAGGTATTTAAACACACACACACGCACACACACACACACACAC